>VYZS01079823.1:1739-23564 GCA_013400695.1 Neodrepanis coruscans | reverse complement strand
TTCATTTAAAGTGAATTTGCAAAGCAACCTTTAGATAATAGGCAGTTCTAATATTCTGACATCGCTGAACCTATTAGAAGAATAATTCAAAAGAAAATTCTCCTACTTGCAATACAATAAAAGAAACATCAAAATAAAACCAATTGATTTTTCCTTTAATTATCACAGTTTCTACAGCTGTTGAGCAAATTACAGCTTCTTTAATATTCCAATTTTGAAAGTACTTCGCATTATAACCAGCAGATAACAGGGGAATAAGAGTAATTGGAATTAAATTTATACAGTGGAAAATTCTCTGTTTTAATGTTGTCTAAATGGGTTTCAACATATTGAAACTGCCAGAAATTCACATGTGAATAAAAGCTGTTAAAGAAAAAGAAAAGTAGGATATAAAGTAAATACAACTCCAGAAAACTTTTGAAGTAAAATAATGTTATGTAACTCGCAGTTCCCATGAAGTTCCACTACCATTGATCAATGTTCAGTTAATGTAAGTTAAGTGCCAACACTGATAAGGAATAGATAAGTCTAGTGACAGGTTATTTTCCTCTATGACATTAATCCTTTATTTCTCATGAGATGAGAAACTTCAGAGGAAGCTTAGAGGAGAAGCAGGAACAGAAAGTATCACAGAGAACAAACTATTTTGATGCTGGTATTTGTTCCAGGCCAGCACCAGTCATGATCAGAGCTTCCTGCTGTGCAAAGTTCTCCCACAAAGGCATGGAAAGTGACCTTACACAGTTGATCTTACAGCTGAAGGAATAGAGATGGGAGGTGGGCAGGAAAGGAAGCAGAGGTTGAGGTGACTTGCTTGAATACCCATCACAAGCAGAACTGAATTCAGGCTCTGTGACTCTTAACATAGTGCTGTTTGCAGTCTCTGACTGTGATATTTGGGATGTGAATGACCACTGAAGTCTATGGTAAATCCCAAGAGCACAGTCTCTGCTAGACCTACAGGATCTTCCTGCTGAGGCATCTGGGGTGTCCTCAGCCAGCCAGCCAGCCAGCCAGCCGCCCACCCACCCACTGCATAGAAAAGCACAGTTTCATGATCTTGTCCTTTCTAGTTCTTTGCACTCATCTCTAAACTGAGGGCTACCATAGTTTTTCAATGCACATGACCCCAAAATAATTGAAATAATTGATGTAGTCAGAGCAGAAAGATTACAAGGTCTTGTTTTTTTACCAGCCCAAGACAGAAAAATGATAGCAGTGCCTTAATCCATGGTGGATGTTAGGTACATGGGGAACTACTAGTGTCTGGTTGTACCCACAGAGTGCAGAACACATGAGATTTATCATGTCTATAGGCTGGCCCAAGGCAAAACTGTCATGGATTATCAGAAAAAAAACCCCACCTGATACTATATCATGGTATAACCTGAGGCAGTAATGAAAGAAACTTTCCTTTCATATACTTTCATTTAATTCTTGGCTTCTGAAAGAATGCACTGAAATGAGACGTTACCCTGTCACCAGATAATGGTCAGGATTTTCCCAATCCAAAGGCCTTCGCACCTTGCTCTGTGCATTGCAAGGAAATAGAGTACTGTTACTATTAGCTTCAGTATTTAAAATTCTATTACAAACACAGAAAGCTAAGAAGGAACTAAGTTCTCTGTATAGATAGCAATGCCTATGTGGGAATAATATAGATGATTAATAGTTAGCTGAAGTATATAACAATGGCTGTATTAATCTGGACGACTGGTTTCTATGTCCATTTCATCTCTAATTTATGGTCAATAAGATTTCTGAATGGCACAAGAGTGCTTCACTTAAGCGACTTGATTTCTAGGTAGCTTCGGATATCAAGGTTAAAGATGGCAATGCCACCTGGAAGGTTCAGAACACAACGTTCTCTAGAGAGTAGTGAAAAGATGATTTTATGACATTGTAACCTGACACTATGTGAATCAATTTTAACAAAAGATATACTTGCTTTATTTTGCGGTGATTAATCTCGAAATATTTAACCTTCTAGGCCTGAAGGAAAAAAGGTGTCATTTTAATGAAGTAAAAATGTGATATATCTCTGTATTGACCATGAGTTCGATAACTAAACCTAGATAAAAATACTTTTGTTCTCATATTTTTCGCACAGAAACTGAATAAAAGCAAGATTATATACTTCATCTTTCTATCAGCAGCTGGATCTGCTTATAAATTCCTATTGCATACTCAGTACTTTACTCAGATTTTTTAAAAAGGAAAAGATTCCACTTCTTAAGCCATATCAGCTTCCAAAGGGCCAGATAAATATTTTTTCAGAATTATGAGTTAATTAAAATCATCTTACAACCATATAATTTAAAGATCAAAGCATTTCTATATATGTATGTTAAAAGAATGTCCAAGAGTCTTTTGAATTCACTTGTGAAATACAGCAATTTCTGCACTGAGATGTAACAAACAATTAATAGTAGATATACATGACGGTTTGAGACAATGAGTGAATAAAACTTCTTCCTGTCATGCCTGTGTCATATGTTGAAAAAAATTCAACTATCCAGTGGGAATTTGAGAGGGACATTATAAAGAACAGAACTGTTCCTTATAGAAAATGGGGGATTTACATGTTACAGAGGAAACTAGAAACTAGGAAGAAATTTGGTACATAATGGCTTTGGTTTTGCTTCCATTGAAGTAAATTAACTTTGCTCCCTAGGAAGAAATGTTGATTAATCAACAACTTGAAAATTCACTGCTAGATCCTTTACTTCTAAATTTGTCTTTCTAGTATCATCCTATGGATTCTGTAAGCATATTCCCATGAATATTTATGCATTAAGCAAGAACCAGCCAAAATGACACACTACTGGTTCTTTCTGGTGGTTATAGTGTCTACCAACTTTGTTTTACACAGCGGACTATTTTTACCTTCTGTATGCTCTTGAAGGTAGATAGACTAGAGCTGATAATATCTATTCATTTAATGTGGTTTGTAGTTTCATGTTTTGTTGTGATTTTTTTTAAAGATAATGGTAGCTGATAAGATACTCTCCATCCTTAAAGACTTTTGCCTAACCTATACAGCAATTCTGGAGTTGTTCCCTCCTCCCACCTGAAGCCTCAGCTGAGCTGCTTTCCGCCTTGGCTTTGCATTCTATTCAAGAATTGCATTCTATTCAAGAATCATCATCATTATTGTGATTATTTGCTGAAATGAAGGACAACAAAGCTGTCCCAGAAGCTTATACATTATATTGGCCAAAAATGGTGCAGAACCACAAATAGGAAGAGATGGGAAAATATATTCTGCCATGCCACTGGTGTGATAGTAAGCCTACTTAGTCTCATAGCTATAATTTCTTTCTCTGCAAATATCAACGAATAACATTCAAGTTTTGTGTGCTATTTGTGTGCTGTTGCTTCAAATACAATCCACAGTTAAGGCTCTTTAAGTACCTAACTCCACTATAAGCATCATATGTATTAATGGAAAAGCCATTTATTAAGCTTTTACAGTCCTTGATGTTAATTACTGCAATTAATGACTGGAACGGCAAGTAGAGTTCAACTAAGGGTTTTCTAAACTATTAATGGGGCCTCATTAATAATGTTCATGACTGTCTACTGGGAATTATTTAACAGCCATGAGAATTATTATATCTAGAACTTCAGTTTGAACTTTCATGACTCCTCTTCAGATAAATTAATGGTGTCCCACAAACTCATAGGGCAACATCTTACATTGGTTTTTTGGAAGAAAAGCCAACTTTGCATCCAAAACAGTCAAAATCAAGTTTTATAACACATCTGAACACATCACATTAAAATCTTCTAGATGAGAAATTTACTTTCTTTTTCAGTCTGTAATGCAGAATCCCACTTGGAGTTCAAAGACTACCCTAACATGAGATATAAGCATTGAGACCGAAACAGTTAACATTTTTAGGTCACTACAGCCTTAGAGAAGTTTTACGAAAATAAGGCAAATTATTACGCCTCATCCTTTCAGCTAATAATGTTCCCATAAATTTGACTTCTTTATGAGTACTCCCACCATAAAACTGCATTTGTTCTTAGAAAATCTGTGTCTGGTCCACAATACAGAAACACAGGCAACTTAAATGCATGTCTGCAAAAGCCTGCATACATACTTGTCTTCAGGCTTGTCGGAGGACCCTTGCCTTTGAATTACTTGATCTAAGCTTGTCCTTAGGCGTCTGCTGTTTTGAGACCCTAACCAAATGTGTAGTGTTGCCATGGGCACCTTGGCCATTTCCTGACTTCTCTTTGAGAATGGGACCCAAGCCAATTTGATGTACAACCTGCTCACAGATGCTCATGAAAGTAGCTCAAACTACTACTCAGCTCATGTTTTTCCTCAAAAGACTTGTCTTCTATTGAACCTCCAGAAATACTCACTTTATGAGCACAACTTGGTGTGCTGGGCACGTAGGCTTTACAGCAGCTTTTTTGCCAGACTACAATAATGATGACCATGAGCTTTCTCAAATTGACCCTTGCACCAGATATTGTCCCCATAATAAACTCATAACAATGTTTTTCTTTCAAAACATTCCTTTCTTAAAAAGTCACCTTAATTTATCTGGCTTTGCCTTTTTCTTATTGTAAGTTTTCAGTCTAGTACCCATACAGGAAATGGAAGAAAAAACATAATTCCTATCACACAAGGGTATACCAGTATTTTAACATAGTTCACAGATTTCTGAATTTTAATGAAATCTGAAATCTAATAGGATTTTTTCATAATTATATTCCCTCAAAAATTACTACAGTGTCACCAGTATGACTTGTTTAGTAATCACTGTTTTAGTTATTTCAGGTATTCTTATGAAAGTGAAAATGGTAAGGTGGAAATAATACATTTCAGTAAGTTTTCAAGTAAAATCAAACAGGATCTGTACATTTCCATCCAAATTTTGATGTTTGAGTTCAATATTTGCTATTAGTTTATTCAACTGATAATTTTAATGGAAAAGTCTAGAAGAGGTAGTTCTCCAAATAAGCTTTAAATACAATGTTTAAATACAACGAAGTTTCCATGGTGAGATTTGACCTGCACTTGATTTTGCTTGCATTGTATAGTGGACACAGCTAGGGTGAACATATTACCCCGGGTGGCTGTAGCGTTCTTGGGGTTTGTGAGCAGTCTCTTTCAATAACTGAAGTACTGCTCATAGATACCTGATTCAAGTGTACTGGGAAGAATCTATTCAGAGTAGGTCCTGGCTGTGTGAAATGCTGACACTGAGCTGATGTGACAAAG
The DNA here is from genome assembly GCA_013400695.1 of Neodrepanis coruscans. Classification (NCBI taxonomy): domain Eukaryota; kingdom Metazoa; phylum Chordata; class Aves; order Passeriformes; family Philepittidae; genus Neodrepanis; species Neodrepanis coruscans. The sequence continues at coordinate 18,322 of VYZS01079823.1, read as the reverse complement.
CAAGAACTTTTTTCCCATTTCTGTGTGTTTATCTGCACTGAGCTGTATCATGTGGCAAGTCATGCCAGGTGAAGAATGTAGAGATTTCCCAGATGTGATGACAAGGAGATAGAACAGATGTGGCACCTTTTTTGCCTGTAATGCACGTACAAATGCACTAGAAACCTGCTAGCAACTCTACCAGAATTATATAAAAAAACCCTGTATCATAATAAAGCAGAAAAAAAAAGGGTCAAACAACAAGAAAGTGAACAGAACCCAGGGTTTAATGAGCTAAGTTACTTCAGTTAGCACAGCATATTTCCAATGAATTTGCCATACACTGAGAATTTTACACTGTGCATTTACTTCTCTGTTTATTCATTGTTTGGTTTTTGGGCTTTGTTGTTGTTTTGTTGTTGTTGCTGTTTGCTTGTTTGGTTTTTTAAAATAAGGGTGGTGGTTAATGGGCTGCAATATGGATCTGAAGATCTAAATGTAAGCTCTTGCTCTACCTCATTTTATTTTTTAGACATCTCTGCATTGAGGGCTGTGGTTTGGAAATGTCAGCAGGTCTAAAAAGATACTGCAGACAGTATAGCTGTGATAGTTTAATTACTACCTGCACAAGTACTTGTTTAGAAGAAGTATCTTTGATATCTTTGCAATTAATGGTTATCTGCAGGACTTCCTATCAGCACATTCATCAAAATTTTTGTAGTTCTGAACTGGGATTTGTGAGTATACTAAGAGTCACAAAAAAGTAATTGTTTGCTGAAGAAAGGTAAGAAGAGAAGGGTCTGTTGATTACAGTAGGGAGTGATCCCAAGAAAAACAATTGATTGTAGTTTAAGCTCTATGAAAGTGAGGATAGTTTTCTGGGACCATGCAGGTAAAGAATAAATTGAATTGGTTCACCTGTTCCTCTGTATAGAATGAGCATTTCCAATATCAGCTGGAACCTACAAATTCTCTGCTCTTCAGAGAGAGAGAAATGGACATTAACCTTGACATTCAGAGTACCTATAAATATGCAAATTTAGGTGCTTGATTTTATGTGCCCCTTTAAGTGTATAGGAAAAGGTTACAGATAGTGCTCCCATACTGATACAGAGCTCTGACTGTAAGTAGTAATATGCATGATTGAAACTCTTGTCTAAATGTTCAGAAAAAAGTGGAAGGTGAGCTGAGGGCAAACAAGAACAGGATCTCTTCAGTGGCAGTGATTCCAATGCAACAGCTAAAGCTTACATGGGGCTGAAGTTCCCATGGATCAACCATGCTGACTATCTTTTAATACCAGAGCCAGGTACACTGTAGCTTTGTAAACAGGTAAAAGTGGTATGAAGAGCAGATACAGTCTACCATTTAAGGCCCAGCAGGCATTAAATAATGAGGGGGACAAGTTGAAAAACAATTATCTTCAAATAGCATGCACAAACCTGCTCTGTTCTCACTTACCAACAAGTCCATTTAAATAACATCTCCAAGCAAAAAAGCAAAGTAAAGCCTCAAGAAAGCCTGTTTCAGTGAGGACTGCACCACCCCGATCCTTTTGCTTTGCATCTTCAAGGAACTCTTTTTCCCTGATGCAGAGATGCAGAATTAATCATCCCGTTACATAAAATGCACAGTCCATGGGGAAGATCCATAAAGCACGCATGAGATAGATGGATTTTTAGTGGAGTAAGGCCACCCTCAGGGGGTGAGAGCACAGGGAAAAGTGATCACTGAGTAATTACTATTTCAGGATCCTCTGGAGAATTGCAGGGCTGATATCATCTGAAAGAGCCTATGATTTTCAATTAACTCTTTATTCCTGTAGATTGGTAATTACCTCAGTATATGTTAGGGTGCTGGTTTGCACGAATCTCAGCAGGGTGCAGAGGAATTAGAAATGGTCTTATTTGCCTGGTGGTCAATGTCTGCCAAAGGTGTGAAGCCCAGGCAGGGGTCTCCTGAATTGATTGTAAAGAGCAGGGGGTTCTCAGATTTTGAGGAAGACCTCTACTGTAAGGCTGGGAAGAGAGATGAGTAGAGAGCAAGCCTCCATCTTACAGTCTTCTTGTCTGTTTCTAGCTAACTTTGAAAATGTCTAGCAGTGTCTTTCTGACCAAGTGATGCTGGCAGCCTGAAACTAGCCCTGGATAGCAGTGTGCGCTGGGATTTAGGTGACAGAGCCAAGTGTTATGTAAATTTGGTACCTGCCAAGGCAGCAGGTACCATTGAGAAAACTAGGATATTACGATGAAGCAAAATGAAAGGTAGGATGATTTTTGCATTAAGAAAAGGGATGGAAAAGAGGATATTTTAAGGTGTATCAAGTTATAAAGGCTTCACTCTGTTTTAATTACTGCAAGCTAAATCTCTACAGTAGCTTGTTAGACACATACTATGATTTTAATTAAGTAATTAGGGAATTTGATGAAGAATGCAAGGATTTTAGAATTTAAAGTATTCTAGAGAGTCTGTAGACAGAGGACTTTTTTTTTTTTTTTTTTTTTTTTTTGTTTTTTTTTTTTATAATAANTTTTTTTTTTTTTTTTTATGTGTCTCTGTATTATATAATGATTAACCTTGAGTGAAATGTTACAGGAAGGACTGAGAGCTTTTATTCATGAGTCACAAGCACAAAACCTGACCTAAAATCTCTTTGAAAAAACTTTGTGAGAAGAGAACTTTGTCAGTGTGAAGCCTGTAGCACTTAGGTCAAAATGTGCAGTCAGGGATCAGATAAGGTGTAGCAGAACAACATTCATCTCTTGAAAGCACAGGCTTAATGAGCAATATCCATAGAAATAAGCAGAACATCTGTGTTACAGTGTGTTGAACTGATACAGTTACAGGTTATATGTGGCACTAAGTTTCAGATCGCTCAAGTTTCAAGATTGTCTTGAAAGAAGTGAAAATACAGTACAAACAAATTAATACTGTTATCCTCATTACCGTTACTTCTCCCATCATTCACCGTGTAAACCTTTGGCCTTGTGTGAAGTCACAGGATTTTCATACAAAATACAAATACAACCCTACAGGAAAGATATATGATGCTCTCTCTCTCTTGAGACAGCTATTGGATCTGATTATGAAGACGAGAATCTCAGGTTTCCAGGTTATCACTAGTGCAGAATATGCCTGTAGAAGTTTTAAGGTCCTGTTCCCATAACTAATATGTTTTAAAACCAACTGTTTAAAAAAACTGTGTGGATATGCTATGGACACACTGAATGTCAGTATATCTTTCCCAGAAAGGAACTTTTCTCTTGAGCCACCAAACTGAGGTTCTGAATTTACACTTGTCGTGATTTTACCCCCTAGGTGGGTGTGGTACTGACAAGAGAGCCCAATAGAAGCAACACACAAAAAAACCCAACAAGCTTTATTTCACACACACACAGAAACCCGAAAATAAAAACGCGAACACAGACAAATTAATCTCTTCCGGAGCCAGCGGTGAGTGAGAGAAGGAGCTAGGATGGCTCTGGGTCCTTGTCGGAGTTTCCTGAAAAACACCAAAAAATTAAAAGCACATGGATGCCCACCCTCTCTTTCCCACGAAAGGAATAGCACAGCTGGTGAAAAGATGTGGTTTTCAGCCCATGCCGCTGCCACTGGAGTCACAGATTCACCTGTGCCACTGAAAAAACTCAGGGCTGAGACAACCAGAGATGTCACCTTGACCTCCGTCAATCCCAAAAGAGGAAGATGGCTTCCACAATCGCCCTTTTATAGGAGACTAATCCCGTGCAAATTCAGAGCCCCTCCCGAGCACAGGTCGCCTCTGGATTGGGCAACCGCCCCCGGGAACCACTCTGTACAGGATTTCGCTATGAGCCAAAATGGCGGCACGGCCACATGGCTGAGGACCAAGCTGGGGATGTGGGCTACCCATGGGCACTGCCTGGTGTACCGGGGGGTCCTGGTACCGATACTGGGCTGCCTCGACCCATGCTAGTGGTAGCCGTTCGCTGCAGGCGCCTCCCTGGCTGCGAGGGCCACCACCAGCCCTGCTGTGTTCCATGTACATGGGAAATCCACTGCGCATGTGCACAGCATGGAGACCAGCCCAGGCCGGGACCAGTCGGTGCTGGGCAGCCATCTCTCGCTGTGGCCATGGCCCCGCGCTTGCCATGCCGCCACCACTGCAAGCCGAGCAGAGCAAGCCGTGCCGGCCTGTGGCAACGGAGCCCACCCACAAGGCTTGCTGGGGGAAGCACCGTGCCCGCCACTCCCTGCAAGTCGTGCAGGAACACAGCCATGCGGGGACCCAGCATGGGGAAGGGGAAGGCAGCAGCCATGCAGGGGATGTGGCTGTGCCAGGACTGTCTCTGGCCAGCTGTGGGCTGGCGGAGAACACCAGGACCGAACGATCCTGTCCACGTGTGGACTGGCGGGTCCACGCCGGGATGGAGTGGCTCCATACTGGCACTCGACACCGTTGCCATGGTAACCCGCCTCAAACACACACGAAAGACACAGTTTAAAACACCCCCGATCCCCCCTCCCCTCCCAAAAACCTTCAAAGACTTCAAAAAGCCCCCAAAAGGGAAAAATGGTTTAGCTCCAGGAACTTTTGTTTTCACCCCACAACAACACTTCTGTAACCTTCACCTTGAGCAGAAGTGTGGCTTTCGTGGTATAGATATTCACTGGGGTAGTTTTTTGCTTTGATTACTATTTATTATATTATTTATCATATGAACCCATATTCCCATAGTCTATTTATTACTGCAACACTGAACATGGATATCAAAGAAACCTTAACAAGTGCTTCCAGCGTCTGCCCATCTTTCCCAACCATAATTCCTAACTGTTATGATTCAATTACTTCATGAAAAGCATGTCAGGTGAGCCTTGCCTTCAGCTACTCTTCTTGAGAGATGTTCTATTTTATATCAGTGTTAGTTTCCTCTTGCCTTCTTTTTGTAGTGAACCAACTATCTTTATCTGAAAAAATGGCAAATTATAGTTTTGGGGTGGTTCACTCCAAGAACCTCTGACAAAGGCAGTGTGGATAAGACTGCGCCTGTAATGATTCTGTGTAGCCTATGTGGCCTTCCAAGAGTGCTGCAGAAGGCTTTACATACTCCAGCATCCCTCATTTCCTCACTTCATGATAGCTACATATACTCTTCACTACCTCCACAGACGGCTGTAAAAGAACTTTGAGCTGAAGCCTGCTTGTCCCTAACAGTATTTTCATTTTACACAATGAGGAAGCAGAGGAGACCCGGTGCAAGTACTACTTGGCGGGGACATGTCCAGTCTTCTTTAGAGGCAGTAGCTCCAAGCAACCTTCTGCTTGGCCATCAGCCACACTTACCAGTATAGATGCAGCTTGAAAAATGCTTCTTGTTGAGGTCCCAGAGCAAGAACCTTATCCCAGACAAGACAGAATTCTGTCATGCTGCTTTACAAAAAAATATTTGTGCAAAAAATGTTGTCTTCGTCTTTATGAGGTCTTCTGGGATCTATGGAAACTGCATGGGAAATGTTAACATTTTCCAGCAGGCAGAGTTTTTCAGCTTTTTGAGTTACAAAGAGTAATTCCATCATGGATAATATAAACTACGTAAAATCTCTGCAAAAGCATATCTACTCAAACATATGAATACTGAATAAGCAATATAAACTGTGCTGATAGCATGCATTTGGTAGCAATCTGGTTTGTTATTAATGAATTGGTATACTTTGCGCAGTGGGGTACAAAGACATATTTAATCTTGAAATATCATTTGTGTTGTGCTACTCAGTGGCACATTTCACCTTAAAGATTACTGCATTCACTTCATCTTGAGGAGAAGGTCTAATCCATCAGTTAGTGCCATCTCATTATAGTTCCTACAGAGGCACCTAATGACTATGGATACCTAATACAAGTTTTTAGGTGATTTCAAAATGTGACTCGATGCATTTTGGAGGCATGAACAGCTCTCTTATATCTGAGAAGACTAAGAAGAATGGGAGAAGGAATGAAGAGGTAAAAAAAAAGAAGAAAGCAACTAGAAAGAATAACTGTGACTGCTCCAAGTGACTATTTTAAAAACGCAATGTAAATAAATCCTTCAATAATTGAACATTTAGGGTTTTTTTTTTAATACATGGATGTGTATTTTCTGTTACAAATATGAAACTGCATAGTAATTATAATTATCGCTATTTAGATCTATCTCCATGTTATCACTTTTATCTACAGATCCATGTTTATAAATACACAAGCACACAGGGATATAAATGTGTGCATTCTTCAAATGTGTAAATCCATGAGAATTGTATTATTTCATCACTAAATACAGAGAGTTCTAAGCTGGAATTAATTTTCCATTATAGCTGCACAAAAAACATTCAGAGAGGAATTCACTATTGAGTCAAGGAAAAAGCAGAATGTTATACTAAAATAAGATAGACTGTTATGGTCAAAGTACTGAAGAAAGGTCAATATAGTTACAAATAGCCCGACACAGTCCAGTTTTTTTAGTTTCATCTGAGATTAAAATCCTCTAAGAGGAAAATTTATCTCTGTATTGTAGATTTTGCTGGTTGGCCTAAAATGGATATTAAATCAAAATAAAATAAGCAGAAATTCTGGGAGGATGTTGGTCACGTTTGTTCTCTACTTAGATGTGACCCCCACTATCCAGCTGGTTTGGTGGGGTGTGGGAGCTGGCTGGTGGGTTTTTTAATTCCTTCCGGTTAAAATCACCTGAAGGCATGAACCATCCGAGCGTCTCCCATCTAAATTTGGGAAATGATTATCACTTGCTTATCATAGTATATATATATGTATGACTTCTGTTAAAAACTCTGTAGTTTGAGACCAGAGCAAGTTACCCAGAAAAGCTGTGGAATCTCCATCTGTGGAGGTTTGCAAGGCTCAGCTAGGCAAGGGCACAGCCATCCTGCTCTTGGGCTGGTAAGAGACTTGTTCAGAGCTGAAAAATGGCCTTGAGACACCCAGAGAGATCCCTTACAAACACAGTTTCTATAATTCTATAAATATATTTGACTTGTGCTACAAACACTCCAAGTACTGGAAAAAAAACTTACCAAACTTGTTAAAATATTATAATAATTTCAGCCATAGAATTCTGACTGGTTTTAGTTTCTTGTTAATTTATTCCTGAGCTATGAAGTGTTTGAAAATCCTGAAAATAAATGTCTGACTCAAAGAAGAGATTTTCTATAAAAAACTACCAAATTTATAAACCCTTTTTTTGAAACTAGGAATTTTAGATCGGAATGAAAGTGAACGCTATTGTAATTTAGAATGAATGTTAGTACTATGCCAAATTGCAACAAAAGTGAATAAATGGGGGATGATAGCAACAGAGCAACAGTATAATTAACTCAGTTTATTATTTTTAGGCTTTTGCATCAGTAGCTGCAGCAGGAAACAGACAGCTCCACTCCTTGGCCACATCAGTATGCAACCAGTACTGAAGAGATCAGCAATAACCAGTGAGCTGATAAAAACAAGTTTTTCCATGCTGTCCTGGTTTTGGATAATATTAGGTTTATCAATGGACAAGGGACAGATAGGGAAGGCAGCAATTTATTAAAGGGTAGATATATGGGGGAATAAATGGGGGTAATTGCCCAATTATGACCAGCTGGGACTCCCTCTGACAGACAGACAGACAGACACACACACACCCCCCCAAACANCTTCCCAGCATTCCTTGTGGGTCTCCGGGGCTGATGGGAAAAAACCCAGGCAGGGGGTAACCTTGGTAACCTGGCTACTCCTCCCATCCAAACGTGGGCATAGGAGAAAGAGTTATTTTTTTTTTCTTTGTCTTCCCCTGTGGTTTTTAAGCCAAACAATTACACATGCACACATCTGCTAGTCTGGAGCTGAAAGTGTTTGGCTTTGTACCTGCAAGTTTGGTGTGAGCTTCTTCTGTTAGCTCTCAGGGGAGAACAGCTGCCCTTCTCATCACACTTGTTCTGCAGCATAAACCTGAAGCAATTGTTGTGAATATCTTAGTCTTGGGAAGAACTAAAAGATCTGAGGCTTTATGAATGTTTCTATTTTCATTCATTATATCTATTGAATGTTTCAGAATATGTGATTTTTAGGTAAACTTAAAATGCAAAAAAAACACAAGTTAAGTTCAATATAGAAGAAAGGCAGTTTAATGAGAGAGAAAAGCTAACACTGCAGTTTTTAAAGCACAGGGGAAATTTAAGCATGGAGTACTAGAAATGGGATTTCAGCCTTTGTTCTTAATATGTGTTGCATCTAAAAATTCCATTTGTTCCACTGTTCTTCAGTGCCAGAACTAAGCAAATAGTTTGCAATAAATAATTTAGCCTTTGAATTTAACCTTCATTCCTGCTCATGGAGTCCCCATGTGCTGGTTGCAGTAAACTTCTTTGTAATTTAAGATAATGAAACTTTTAGGGCCAAAGGGAAGTTGAAGATATTTATTATTGTGATGTGCCAGTGTGATGTGACACTCCTCATTGATCCCAAGGTATTGCTTGCTTTCCCTAATCTAATGGTTGCAGCAGGACAGTGAAAAGTCAAAATGAAAGCTGTCCTTTTGAGATGAAACCCGAATTTCTCATTTTGAAAAGATTAACATCTTGATATTTTTTGCATGGGAAGACTGAGTGGAATTACTAGGAGAAATGGACAAGACTATTTCTGACTGAATCCATAATTATAGTTACTTGGTGTGGATTGGATCTAAGAGAGACACTTTGAAAAGGGCACTCTTAAGACCTCTTCCAAAGTAAACTTCACCTTTTGCATTGTATTGTGAATCGGACCTTTATGTCAATGAGCAAAGTAAAGGATATCCTGATGCCTCCACTACAAAGTTATGTTTTTTATCAGTGTTCAATTCCTTGCTCTGGTAAAACATGTGGCTATCATGTCACCCTGAGAGACTGTTGTCTTAGCCTCAGACAGAGCCAATTTTTTGTCATAAGGAGTTACAAAAAGTCAGCTAAGAAAATGTCTCAAAAACATTTCTCACACTGCAGCTCAAAGCATACAGAAGTAAGCTGTGAGGATCACTGCAGAGCTGCTTTTCCAATGAGAAAGTGGGAAGAGCAAGCTCTACACATTTGACATCAAAAAATACTACTATGGCAACAACTTGCTGTTTATCTCCTTAACATCAATTTGTAAAGAAAAAAAAGTACAAATATGAGAAAAAGAATTTTCTTTTATCTGCTGTTCTTTTGGTGGGTACTTTTGGTCTTAAATAAATCTGTAAGTTTGCAGAATCAAAAGGGGAAGGTTTGGCACTGCTAAAGTATGGAATCAGTCATTCTCTGGGTGACTACATTTGAAAAAATAAAGCCTCACAAGTCACCTTTCTGTAAGACTGCAAAACTTTGAAAGATCCGAATAGTTCTCAGAAACCCGATGTATCTTCCTTCAAGTTTAGAGATGAGCATCCACAGTATTTAGAATGGATTGGGAAGAGTTCATAAGAAAAAAAACACAAAATATTAATGGAAATATTTATATTTTAAATTCTAGACAGAAATGGGAAAAAGCAGTAGATTAAAACAGTAATAAAATGGTATCAATCAAAAAAAAACCAGTGAAAGTGGTAACACAGAATTTAATTGATCTCCTAGCTTGTAAAATACAAGTGTGTTTTTTAAATTGGTAAGCATTAATTGCTTAAGGATTTAGACAGGTTTCTGACAGGCATCATTAAGAAATCTCCCTTTAGCCTCATTGACAAATAGGTATCACAATTTTCTGGACAGTGAGGATTGAAATCACAGAAATGGGTCTTGATAGCCTTTTATTTTTAGAAATTTGAACTCAGCTGCCAAGAGGTATTAAAAATTCTATTGTTTTTTCTTTTTTTAGAAAAGAAAGGAAGTACTTAGAGTCCAGCAACAGACTGAATGCTTTCTCTTAGAGGCTTGAAATAGCCACTTAAATGATAGAAATGTTTTTTCTTTTTTTTTCCTATCTTTAAGTGCTTTACTGTTTTTTGTCTTAAAAAGAGATGAGATACATTTATTAATTGCGACCTTAAGTTTTCTCTCTTCACTTATTTCCATCCTTGACAAAAACGTCTGAAAATTGGACAATAAGAAAAAGGAAAATGAGAAGCATCCTCACGTTTTAATGCAGTGATACTGTTATATGCAGAAGTAAATGCCAAGCACTATGCACATTTCAAGGATAATCCTTTTGTGTACTACATGAACTTGTGAAATCATTATCCCGACAATTAACCAGAATGATTAATGAGATAGCAGTAAAAAAAGAATAGTTGCTGCTATTCAGTTGGTGCAGAATCTAAATGTCCCTTGACTTCATCTATTTTACTTTGCATTTTGCTGGAGTGTCTTCAATCTTTTAGAAAGAGAGGCTGCCATGATTCTTGGCCCAGATATTTTTGTCTGTAGCAAACATTGGATTGATGTTGCCACACTGTTCCAGCTACCGCTCTCTTTTTCTTTCCAATGAATGCACCAGGATCTTATTAAATAAATCAAAATTTTAAAAAAACCAACCAAACAAAAAATCCGCAAACCAAAACAACAACAGTGGGGGAGGGGGAGAGTCGAATGAAGCCGAGTGGGCTCTGTTTACAGGCTGTGGCCTTGCTCCCGCTGGGCCCACGCAGCACGTGCCCTTTTATCTTAGTGCCTTTAAGCTATGGTGGTCTGTTCAACCTTCTGGGGCTACATATGTCTCTGCACCAGGATAATTGTTCTCAACAGCATGAGCTTAACTCTATCATCCCTCCTGCCCCCTGACTTACAGTAAATTAAACAGTGGGTCTATGAAAAAAACTAAGTTGGGAAGTTTCAGCAGCTTTTTAAAACTTCTTTTTAAGGAACAGAACTTATGGACAGGGTGATGCATTTTTCTTGTTTCTGCATGATATGGAATTGATTTTAAATACATTCTTTTTTTTTTTTTAACTCTGGGACAAAGAAAAATTAGTGAAAAATTAGATTAATGACAAAAGAAGACTAGACATGGACAGATAATATATGAATGGAAAACATACAGACATGCAGGAAGCCAATTTTCCATCTAGACTTTGCCAAATTATCCACAGATTCTCTTTCAAAGCTCTTCATTGTATGCAAAGCTTATAAGAATAGAGTTAATAACAGTGTAAGAGTATCAATTACACTTTACAGATGTAAATCTTGCAAGCCCCCTGTACTCGGTAGGAAAGAGACCATTTTTGTGTCATGCCCTGTCAGTACTGAGCAAATAATAAAGAATAGTAATAACAGGCAGAAAGCCTCCTCAGTTCATCAAGTTGCATTTTAAATACTTGGTCTAAAACTCAGGCAAAACAGTTTCCAGAGATGTTGTCATCCTGATCTGTACTGCAAACATTCTTCAGCTTCTTAAAATTCCTTGAATGTTTTGTTCTTCTTACATCATCTTTTATCTTTTCAAAAGGAAGAACAATCAGGAAATATTAAACTTCCCCTGCCTTCATCTTAATGTCCTTCCCAGCACCTATCTCAGTTTAAATGAACATTTTTGAACAGAGACATTTTTACTCAGATGATGTTTTACCAGCGCCTTTTAATGTTGTCATACAGGTTTTTCTCTCTCTGCTTGAAATACCTGCTTTGAATTACTGATTTTTTGGTAAACACCAGAAGGATTTTTTTCCCTAGGAGAATGCAAAGAATGTAAATAATTGAGTCATTATTTTTATTTTCTTTACTAGAATCTGTCCAACTTGTATGTAAGTCAAGACAACAAGTTTAACATCATGTGAGGTTTTAGTTAGCTTAACAACTGCAATTTCATTGTATACATTGTGTATTGCTGTGTGCAGGGGTAAGAGTGCTATTACTACTCAAGATTTTAGGTCTTTCTTGCAGAACAACCATGATCTCTCATAAAGACTTTGTGTTTTCTGTAATTCTGAGATTATTTTCCTTAATCTACAACAAAAAATCACTTAGTCTGAAAAAAAAACGTTTTCAGAGGAGGTTCTATTAGGATGACAGTTATACTGCAATGTAGCAAGATTCTTTACTGAATTATTTTTCTTTCCTGGTGATACTTAAGAGTCCTGTGCTGGGCTGCAGAGGCCCCATGTGGAAGTTAGACAATGTATAAGTGATGTCTCTCTGTGTTCGTTTGAACTCAGGACTATTAGAAAGTCAGTGTGTCCTTTTCAGTCTTTTTACACCTGGGATTTGAGGTCATGCTTTGGGGAGAGCTTTACCAACAGATCTTGAAGGCTGTGTGAGTTTTTTTTCCCCCTGGCTGCAAAGTCCTTAAGGCCTATTCACAATCTGAAACTTTTTTTATTCCCTGGGTCTTAAAAAGGTCTGTGGTGGGTTAAGCATCTCCCCTCCAGGTCTTAAACAGTGTTTCATCAAACATAAAATAGTGCTGCTCAGAAGGTGAGAAGGTCTTCTGGAGATGTAGCTTCTAATTTTAATTAGTGGCTACTCGCCCTTTCTATTAATTTATAATTTCTTAGTGAGTAAAGACTAAAAGTTCATTATTAACTCTCCAACACATTTACTATGCTGATATCTGTAAAGACATCTTTCATTACCAGGTTTGTAGTAGAAGCAGTAAAAACTATGGTTCACTTATTCACTATATCATAATGTCATTCACTATAGAAATCTGCTGTACATGTTTACTGAAATATATCTTTACTAGAAATATATAAATACTGAAGTCTGTATAAAACAGTACATCCACAGTTTGTGCAAAAATAAACTCAGGTGACACGATATGTTAGAAAAATGGCCATGTCTACAATGACTGCTGCACACCTACAAGCTGATCAAATTGTGATTTCAAGACACTGATGATCCCCAAGTTGTGCAGACCTTCTTTTCCCAGCACCTCAGCATTTGTAGCCAGCCCTACCCTGACATATATGAGGATGACCTCTCTGCAGGGCCTTCTGAATAGTGTTGCGGGAAATGTTCCTAAGGGACTGGAGGAGGAGCTGCAAAACTTAAAAAAAAAAACAAAACAAAAAACCAACCAAAAAACCAAAACAAAAAAACCCAGAAAAGGTAGTAGCAACATATTCCTTTGGGCCTACATCAGGGAGCTAAAAGCTGGACTCAGCCTCCCCTGTTGTCATAGTTCAATGCTTGTACTATTTGTGTTTCTGGACATGCAGTCTGAGCTGACAGATATTCCTTGCTCCTCTCCATCACAACATCAGGGATCATGCAAGGCTATCAGGAAGGCACACAGTCTCTCACATTTTAACTGAAAGACTAGTCTTTGGTTACTCTTTCGTCACTGTCTGGTTCTTAATCAGTGTGGATGAGCTCAGAGACCTACAATTAGATAGCTGTAGGTTTCCTTCATGCTAGTGAAACAAAATATTCATGCCGAGCATGTAAAACAGATTGGATTTCGTCTGCATATTTTCCACGAACTATTTTTTTTCTGAATAAACATTTGGCCTCTTAACTTTACACATTGCCATATGCGTGGAATTTGGCAATGTCTCCTTCATGTATCCTCTTTAGGTCCTCTCAATTGGCTTCATTTAAGTATGTGATTCATTGAACAACTTTGTATTATTTGGGCCTGGTGCAAAGCCAGTTTAAGTCAACACTAAAGCAAATGAGGCCTTTATGTACTCTACTTCAGGCCTTTTTTTCACCTGTCTCAGTTTCTTTGTCCTTCAGCCTTTCTGAGGTACTAAGTTCCCCTAAAAGGCTCAATGATCCTATTCAGAGCCTAGTCAAAGCCTAGTCAGAGCCTAGTGATAAAAAACTCCTTTATCTCTTATTTTCCTGACATAGAGGCAGACAAAATGCTGTGGTTGGTGTGGTCAGAATATGAAACAAAGTGGGCAGGGTCTCAATACGGAAATGAAAGCCACAACCTGGAAGCAACTGGAAGGAAAGAAAACAAACCACGGCTTGACCTCTCCATGGTGAAAGCAATCCTAGAAGACCCCAGTAGATGAATCTAAAATTTTCAGAAAGCGGAGCTGAGGGTCCAGTAGTCTGTGTTGTCCCCAGTGTCTGGATACACTGGGGGCTCCTGCTCCTTGCTTGAGCACCAGGTCTCATCACCCTGGCTCAGACTGAGGACCCTACTCTGCAAGGGAGACAACAGAGGGGCCCAAAACAACAACAGCCTTCATATGCTATATAGATACAGTATTCAACAATGCAAAAATTTCCAGGCTGTTCTGCAGGTATACCCTATACCTTGAGCAACTGTTATCTTTAAGTATTGCAATTCACATGGAAAATATTTTTTAAAAATTCTGTTGTTCTATGAAGTGTGGTGAATGAACCAGGAATTTCTAAGGTTTGAAATGCTTTATTCATGTTCTGTCCCAGGCAATTGGTGTAAGGTGAGGCAAATCACTTCAGTGTAGTTGAAATGAGTTTATATCTTACTTCTATGGACAGGATTTGATCTCAGCCTTTGTCTTTGGAGAAAGTTTTCCTCTTCTGAGTCAGTCTCTTTATGGGGGGGCTCAGTATTTATGCATGATGTTTTAGGTGTTCACATTAAGCAGCTCTAGCCCAAATCTTCGTAAATAGTAATAGTTTTTTAGAGTATAAATGAAGCAGTAAAACCTACATTTTAAGAGCTACCTGGGACTTAAACAAAATACAAAATAAATAATCCTTATACATTTAACTGTTGACCATACCAAGCTTACTGGACTCTAAAAATGAATGAAAACATCCCCAGCAAAGAAAAATCCATGCTAGGCCAGACAAACAAAAAGAGGTTGTGAAGTTGCAGTACAGAGAAACAAAGTAGAGCCTCAGCAAATAGTTAAAATGCTACTCTTGTCTCTAGCAAGAAACCTGACTACATAGCAGTAAGAATGCCTCTTTATTTCCAGAGCGTACTAAAGCTGTGATAGATGTATATCTGGATATATTCCTTCTTGTGTGAACGGACTGCATATCACTATCATTAACTGTAAGTCAGCATGTTTATCACAGTGCATTTCAACAAGGCAGGAAAACACACAGGTTACTGTTATAATTCTGCAATAAGTCATGAAACCATTGACTTACTTATTGGTTTTGGTGTAAATTTCATATTTCACAAGTTTTTTTCCTCCTTAGAAATGGCTTGTGTAAAACATAATGGAAATATATTTAAATGCCATGCCTGAGTCTTGGTAGCATTTCTACAGATCAGTTCAAAGCAAAGAGCATTTCTTCCCTCAAATGTGTTGTGTTGACTGAATAATGTGTTAGTGCAGTCAGGAATACAGTGTTTGTCACCCTTGACACTTAGAGAAGATATTTGCTCAAATAGAGTTCAGCCTAGTTCTGCTAGTTCTGTTGCTAGGCTCATATTCACTACTTGTGGGTAATACTGGATGCCTCCACTCTTTAGATTTGTTTTCCTTACCACACTATTCAGGAGTCTTACTGTTTTCAGCATCCAGATTTCATATCAGTAAGAAGTAATTACCTCCCTGAGAAAATCTGATCTTGTCCTGATTGAGGCCATATCACTGTAGCAGAAATATTATTCAGCAACCACTGGGCATCCTTAGTACTGACATCTGTTTGGTTGTCTGGTGAGAGATTGAGGTATAATCAGTCATATAGGTGTTGAATAGAATTGGCTTCCTGACAGACCATCAGAATGGCCATAGAAGCGGTTTAAAAAAAAAAGCCTGTTTGTTTCTGCTACTCAGTGAAACCTTGTGATGTCTGGAGATAGTTTTACTTACAGTATTGTAAAAAGCAGGACAAGAAATTACTTCCAAGCCAGAAAAATAATATGTTAATGGAAAAAAAAAATTCCTATCAGATTTTTCTTTACTGATTTGTGAATGACTAGCTGACTAACTCACCTATGACATCAGTAACAAAAAGCTGACTCTTCCATTTTTTCTAGAGTTTCTAAATGGATTACATATCATCGCCTAAGATTTAGATGAAGGTAAGACAGAGCTTACAATTCTATTGTTATCAGTTAGTGAACAAAAGATGAACCCGATTAAAGAGAAGTGAAACAGGGGTTAAGCAATGTTAACTCAGGGGCATAATTCTTCTGGATGTTACTAGGACTGAGTCCATGACTGAGGACAGAAGAATTATGCTCTAAGGAAAGCAAAAAGCAGCGCCTGTCTAACCAGCCCCGTGGGGGAATGGGAGTGGTTACAGGAGCATGCGGTTTTCTCTTGGTTTGTGGGCATAGGCAGCCACTTGGGAAACACGGGACGGAACCAATGCAACTGGCATCAAATCTAACTGAGTTCAGACTAGCAGGTGAAGATTACGGCTTAGTGTTTGCAGAGCTGAGAGCGAAAGCAAGGACATAGCTACTGAGGTTTTGTGTCTCAAGAGCATGACCCACAGGAAAACCAGGGTTGGTACACTTCATTTTCATCAAGGGAAGATAATATGGACAAAGGATACTGAAGAAGGGATTTGGTGGGTATGGCCTTGGCAAGAAAGCAAGCAAGAAAAATCTGGGGGGTTCATCTCATATAACTGTAAGCACTGCAAACTACAGATGGCTATACTTGAGCAAGTCATTCAGACTCCCTTTAAAGTCAGTAGAAATAAATAGTTGCTCTTAGAATGTAATTCATCTTAACCCCAAGTAAACAACTAAAATATGTGAGATTAATTGAGACCCAGAAGTGTCTGCTTCTCTGTTTTAA
>VYZS01079820.1:0-16611 GCA_013400695.1 Neodrepanis coruscans | reverse complement strand
TTTTTTTTGTTCTTCTCCCCTTTCACCCCCTTCCCTCCTCCTCCTCCTCCTCTTTTTCCCTTCCTGGATGCGTGGGGGCGGGCGGGAGCCGGGGAAGGTGGAGTCTGTGCCCGTAGTACACGGCACATGGCCCTCGGAGCCCGGCACCGGCCGCACCGCACTCGGGGCTGCGGCTCGGCTCGGCTCGGCCCGGCCCGGCCCGGCACTCCCGCGTTGCCGGGAGCGTCACCGGGATGCAGCCTTGCTTTGCCTTGCAGTGCCGTGCTGTGCTGTGCCAAGCGGGCCGGGAGCTGCCCGTTGGATTTCTCTGGTGGAGGCTGGTGCCCGGGGAAGGCGCTGGCGGTGGGTGCCTGGCGGGCAGGGAGGAGAGGCAGGAATGGGGGGTCCCATGGTGCATCAAGTCTGGGCTGCCCCGGCCCCTGCTGCCGTCTGAGGGGTGCGAGTGCCTCTCTGTGTGCCAGTAACAATTCACAGGTTCCCTAAGCCATTAAAGTAACCCCATCCCCAGCATTTCCTTTAGCCCCTTCCCTTGCACTAGGGAAAGCGCAGGTGTTTATTTTGCCTGCTCCTATACAGCCCAAGCCCCAAATCTCTGTATTCCCTGTCGTCCCCAACAGCTCTTCTGCAACTGACTGCAGACCTGCATACTGCTTCCTTCTGCGACTCGGGAAGGTGAATGGCCAGACTCGCCTCAGCGTAAAGCTTCATTTCTTCATTTCTTTATTTTGATCAACTCAACCGTGCTACAAGGGTGGTTGTCCTGTGATGATAATTTCATCAACGGCTTATGTAAGGATTGGATGACAGATACATACAAACAGCAGAACATATGGTTGTTGCAAGATACCAACACGCGCTCTTCATAAAGCACTACAATTACTTGTATTTCATATAGTTGGTAGATGATTTGCAAGCTATCCCAGTCACAAAATGTTATAATGTTCCCTATAATTTTATCAAAACCTTGCTTATTTGATGTTAAAAAAAATCAGAAAGAAGAACTTAATACTATTGTTGGAGGAAGCTATGGATTCAGGTTTGTTTTCCTCTCAAAACTGACTTTTTGAGCATTCGAGCATTGAGATTAGAATCAAGTAATGTGACTTGGATTAATTTCTGAACCTTTGGCCTCTACTGACACTGAGTGCCACAAGTTCCTGGGGTGACCTACTTGCATGGCAGGGACACTGCATGGGCAGCACCGAGCAGGAAGCAGTGAGAAAGGGAAGGGGAAATGAGGGAGGAAAGGGATGTTTTCCAGATCACACCTTCTTAGAGTGGTAAATGCTGTTTTGAGATGGACAATCTCCCAAGTGAGCTCTCTTGAGGTTTACACTGATGCTGTCTTTCTTAACAGAAGGCACTGGTGTGTCTGTCCCTGTGGTATGTCAAAGACTAATCATTTGGATGGAAAGTGGGTAGACCAGAGTGCTAGACGATTTTCCCAAGAGAAAAGCCCAACTGACATGTCCCATCTGCTGGAAGGAGGCTCTGTACCCCATGTGCACGTACCCCATGGTGCAAAGTGGTTCTTTCAAACTTCTGATTTGGAGAGGAAGGCTGAGGAATTTCAGGCCTGTCATCTTCATTTAGTGGGGCAGGCAATGCCTGTTTCTGACCAGAGGCCTCTGCCCTGCAATGGCAACCAGCAAGATGTCAGGGTAACAATGCACTTGGCTCCTGTGGACAAGTTCCTTGCTCCTTTTGAGAAGTACCGCTTTTAAAAGAATTTGTGACTTTTTGGAGGAGAACTCCAGGACTAGAGAGAAAGGTCATAGCTCTGTAGCCTGATAGTCAGTATGTTCACTGGTCCAAGGACTACTTCCAGAGGGTAAATGCGTCATGAAACTCAGGCCTCCCATGTTACAACTGAGTCAGTTATATACTGGGTTATTTTTTCCACTTGCATTTCTGAGAGGAAGCAGCAAGAGTGTTTATTTTTCTCTGCAGCTCAAGAACTTTGTATGGCAGCTGAGTACTGGAGTGTATTTTATAGATTCAACTTCTCAAAAGACAGAGGTCTGGGAAAGAGAACCACCATCAAAATGTCAGGGAGGGTTCTAGAGGTTGGTTTAACTTTGAACATTTAAATTTGGTTGGTTTAAATTTGAACATTTTTATGAATGCAGAGGTATGCAGTTCTTTCACGAAATTATTCCTGTGATGGGATAAATCACTCTCGCTTGGAAGCTCTATTTTAAATGGAGCCACAGCCTCTGTTCTAGAGCTCTTCCAGAGTTGTCCCAAGGGGAAATGTTATTCCCTCCTTTATCCCCATTCCAATGCTTTTTGGCATCTGATTTTTACATAACCATTTTTTTACAGTCTCTGAAATCAGGAATATTTATGTGAATGGTTGAGTCTATCAACCTCATTACATCAAAATTAGACTGGTAGAAATAAATTGTAGATCTTTTCTGGCCTGATTGATTCAGCTGAGCTCACTTTGTCACTTTGCAAAGTATTTGTGCTCACCAGCATAAATACTTCCATGGACCCAAACTCATGCCCATGGTCTAACATGCCAACTCTGGGGATACTGCATGTGCACACACTGCCTTTTCCAAAAACACATAAAAGGTTGGCTAAAGCATCCCATCTGCTGCACGTGAGAATAAACGCGTTTGAGAAAGCCACATACAAGAAAAAAAGCATGATTTTTTTAGTCTGAAGTTATTTTTGATAATGAGTGGGGTACCACAGTACAAAGATAATTGTCATGTTAGAAATACCAGGTTCTTGAGACCTATTTATACATTTAGTAGCAAATTTAAATGAAGGTGCACTACATAGGGTGAAGTTTTTTTCTAGTTACTTATGTTGTCTTGATCTGTGCTTAGACAAATTATAGGTGATTACAGTGTGCTATGCTAGCTGTGTCTGCTGGAGGATATGTGGAAATGTTAAACAAATTGACTTTGCTGGTTGAAACTTTTTTGTTTGGTGGGGAAGCAGTGGTTGACTAGAGGAAATAGCAAAGTTGAAAGGAAAACCAAAAAGGCACATTCTGGAAGCTTGCTTCTGTGACTGTTTTTTCAATCATTTTCCTCCCCAAGTTCTCTTCCAACCAACCAGCTCTACCCAAGTCCAAGCAAATGTTTTTATTTCAGAGGTCACAGGCTTATGTAAGCGGTTGGATGACGAGTGTTAATGTGAGTGATAGAGCATGATGGCTTTTTCACCCCATACACTAAGAGCTGCATGAGAGACTCATCAGTTGTGGTTGTTCAAAGGCAGCATGGAATTTGGAGAGACCTGTTAACACAGGTGATGGAGAGGCTGTCTTTAAAGAGATTGAAGAGGATGGAGGGAGTTTGGATAAAAATGAAAGCTCAGCAATTTACCAGTCTGAGGAATGGGATTGAAGAAACAGTGCTTCTGCATACTTACCTTCACAGAGGAAAGTTAACCCAAATTTACCTTAACTAATGTGAGGGCAAGGCAAGCTGCAAGGCATGTGTATGGCCAGCAAGACATGAAGAGCCAGCTCAAAAGGCCACAGACCTTGAGCTAAAGCTGGACAGCTGAGCGGCTTGTCAAGTCAAGCTTAAAATTATCTTTTCAGGTGAATTGAAAACTTCACCCAGAATTTGATTTAGAGGTGAGATTTGTGTTATACTGAGAGTTAACTCTGTGGGAATAACAGGTCCTGAGTCACCAGCATGAGTCACCAGGATAGTTCTTGAATGGTTTCAGCACAGTGTTTGCCTGCTTTGGTGACAAAAACAAGCTTCTTATTGTCACTGGTACTTGTTAGAGCTGCAGGACTGAGGCAGCTAGGGGAAGAAAAAGTAAATGCAATTGTTTCTTGTAATTTTTACAGGCTTGTTTTCTGACTGTAATGATCAGTCAGGTAATGCTGTTTCGCAAAGCTTGGCAAAGATGTAGTCTGGAGATAATGCATCTATTGCTCCAGTATGTGAGAACGGAGATCATTATTACTGGTGGTCTTGGATATCACTATCACATCAGAACTCAGCAAGGCAGAGTTCCCATAGCCTGCGAGCACTCTTGCTGTGCGAGACTTCGGAGAAACAAGAAATGTGCAGTCTTTATAAACACTTTTTTTTTTCCTTTCCTTTGCAGAAGAGAATTACACTTGAAAAATGGAAAGCAGTTGTAAGATTGGAGAAAGATTTGGAATATGAATTTAATAATCATTCTACTTAGAGTATCTAGCAGAAAAAAAGTTGGGGGAGTTTGAACATATTTCACTGAAAGCCATAGTTAAGAATGGAAATTGGATAAAGACAGTACAAATTCTTTACAAAAGACTAATGCTGCATCTGGATAGCAAGGCCTGTTTTGGTGCCAGGCCCAAACCTTCAGTCTGTTATAAATTTAGCCTGATTCTCAAAAATACCAAGTACTTGTGCTTCCCATTAGTGATTTTTCAGGAGCTTGTATGTTTTACTTGTTTAGGGCCATCTTTGCTAATTGAAACGTGTAAGTTTGACACTAAGAAGAGTTGCCTTGTTGGAAAAACAGCATTCCTTGGATAGGTGTAGGTCTACACTTGTCTTTCTATGAAGAACTTAACTTTGCTTGCATCATTCCAGGGTAAATGCCAGCACTGCCAGTTAAAGTAAAACCAAGTTCATATAGAGCAGGGGGAAAGGGGGAGAGATCTATGGCCACTCAACATCGTAGTTGGAGTAATGTGTGTGACTGCAGGGCAGGACATGCAGAAGAGGGTGCCCTCAGCAAAGATGAAACTGTGTCTCTGCAAATCAGCTGAGGTTTAGATGGTCAGGGCACCCAACCTCTCAATTATTTTGCATTCCAGAGGTGAGGCATGTGTGGTGTTGGTGTTTATGTTTGCTTTGAAGGGTTCCTGAGATCATCAGTAAGTTCATAGTGCACGCACAGGTGGAAGAGCCAATTTAATAGTTGTTTGTCACTTGAAGAATTTAGGGCCGTCTGGCTGAGTTAAAACTGGCCTCTGTATCATTACTCCAACTTATTGTACCTTTACTAGGAATACTTAATATTTTCCATTGCTAGATTCACTCAAGATCTGATTCAGGCCAAGCATTTCTTGGAAAACTTTGGTCAAAACGATTATGTGAGCTCCAAGGACAAGACCAAGAAAAATACATAGCTTCGCCCACATTAGAAATTCTTGTGGTGTCTCCTTTGAAATACCCAAGCATCCCTGCACTGAGATAAGAATTTAGGAGATGGGCTCTGTCTCTGAGGTGGGGCTGGGGGAGGACGAGGGAGTGCCCTTCTTGTCAAAATCTACCCACCTTTGTCCAGTTGTAAGCCTAGCTCGCATATGCTAGCTAGGGACTTATTCCTGCCTAGCAGCTAAAACTGCCAGTGAATATCTTCATGGAGCAAACTTCAGGCTTCTGCCTTTGCTGAAGGGGCTGAGCCCTTGCAGTCCTTAAAGCTACAGGATTACTGGGAAGGATGTTCTCAGGTGCTTTAGGGCATGCTGGAGGCAGCTGCTGGATCATGGGTGCAGAGTTGACAGGCAGAGTGGAGGAGGGAGCAGCCTGTTTGGATGTGGAGTGAGAAGGAGCTGCAGGAGGAAAAAATACCATCCTTGGGTTGAATGCATAGACATGGTAGGGGGCTGAGGGCTTGTACATACAGTGTAAGTTCCTCCTCACTTTCTTTGCATGCTTGAATTTTTAAAGCTCTTCATTCAACTTAAGCTGGCTGTGAGGGTTTTTTTTGTTGTTGCTGCTGTTGTTTTTTTTCACTCCATGTACTATTGGACCCCTTAAAGACCCACACTAAACCGGGAGCACCATTTTACTGGGTGCTGCTAAAATGCTCTTCCATGCCTCAGTGAGCTTGCAGGATAACTAGACGAAACAAGGAAAGTGACCATGTCAGAACTGCAAATGGAATGTGGCTGTTGCTGGCTTCTACTGGAGTGATTAAATGGGAACAGGGCCACATAGCTCCTCCCTCCTTTAAAAAACAAAAACTGCGGGCACTTGTACAGAAAACAACCCCTGTCTTTGTTTGTCCTTGTCTTGCTGCAGTTTTCTTCTTTGAAATCAGAGGAGGTTTTTTTCGTTCATTTGTTTTGGTTTTTTTTTCAGTATCATAATAAATTAATGTAGGGGAGAAGTTCAAAATGGAGTCCTCTTTATTTAAACAAGGAATGGGCAAATGTCCTGTCTGCCTGGTAATCTGTTTAGGCAGTGTTGTAAATAAAAAGCAACCTGTAGCTGCAGTAGAACAGAATGACTGGTTGCTAAAAAGAGCTGTTTTAAGATTTTCATTAGGTGACAGCTATGATTTATCCTGTTCTTTACCATTTTGAGGCAATTTGGAATCAAGTACAGAATAACTGGACATTAAGGTTTCAGAGGGAAGCCTGGAAGAATATCTGTCTTTGTCACAGTGTCTGTTAATTTTTAATTGCCTCAGGATAATTTTAAAACAGGCTGCGGGTTTCTGAAATGTTCATGTAGGCAAGTCCTTCAGTTTGCTGGCTGCTGAGGGTTAGAAAACCCTCCAGTTCACAGAACAGTCAGACCAAGGAGCTGGATGAGAGAAAAAACGCTGTTGACACCTACTCAGACATTGTCTTCAATAAGTAAAAACATTCAATAAATAGAATGGGAAGTTCCTGGAGGGAGATACTGGTGGCATGTTCCAGAGACTCTCCTACAAGTTCAGCTTGGCTGGAAATGTTTAATATCCAAGAAAAAGAAAAAAAATGTTCAAAGAATTTTTTTTCCTCCTCTTGAAAATATTAAGTTCAGGGAGTGTGACTCCAAAGGGAATGAAGGAAGCAAATGGAAAACTGGTGGCAGGAGCTGGGTTTTTGCATGCAGGAAAATGGCATTTTCCAGTCTGTGCAACATGACATCCTGTGAGCATGGCACTTGGTTCACACCAAAATTTCAGGGAAGGTTTCAGAGCCATTTTAACTTGGTAGATCCTCAGAGGGTAGTGCTCATTGCAGGCTGGTATGGAAAGCCAGCAATTAGAGGGAAGAAATAAAACCTGTGCCTGCATCCTTGTATCCTGTCACTTTGGGCCACCTGCACAGGAGTCCAAGGGGTCTGCAGCTACTTTACCTTGCCCCCAGGATGGGGCACAGGTCCTGCTTGGATCCATTAAGCAATACTCCCAGGTAAGTTTTTGTCATTGGCAAATTTCCAACATGATAAAACACAGTCAGGTTAGCACTGCCTCTGTCCCAGGGTGGCCCAAAAAGCTGTCACAAGTGACTGGGCTCCTGAGAAGGAAGGTGAAATGGCAGTGACCTTGGTGGTGGTGGGATGTGAGGCCAGTCTCGGCTGTCGGCTGGGTAGGAGGAGGGCGATGGGCAGCTTCTCTCCCTTTCTCTCCCTTTGAGTTGCCAAAGGCTATGCACCTCTGATGCCGGCATGTGCCTGGACACAATTCTCATCATGGCTAGGTCAAGTTGCAGGCTTCCCACTACAGCCCTCTTGAGATCTTTCACTGCTCCCTATAGCTGTGGGCTGCCACTGTCGTGGTCATGGGGGGCTGCTGCCTTCACTTCCCAAATCCTCCTGCTTGCCTTCCTGGAGAGAGTCCAGCCACCTGCTCGAGGAACAGCAAATTTACCTGCAGAGGAATGGCCACAGGTGCCCCTGCACTGAGGTCTTCCAGGACAATCTGCCAGTGGGATGGGGATAGCTTGCTGCTGTTGCAGGGAAAAACAGCAGCTCAAGCCTACACCACGTAAACACAACTTGCCACATACATGTTTTACACAATCTGATAGCAATTAAAGCTGCTAAAAATTGGTCTAAATAGGATACATTTGTCCTCTGAATGTTTTGGCAGGAAAGTTTTGTAAGCAACAAATGAAAATAACATAAATAGAAAGGCAATTCCCTGGCAAGACAAATTCAGTCTTCTGCTGTATCTGCTCAAATTGAATAGCACCTCAGTGTAATAATCTTCGTGTTGAGATCAATGAGGTTGTTAAATAAATTAAGCATTCAAGTGTAGAAGAAAATGAAGAGAGATGGCATTCAACTTGAAAGACTAAAATTCAAGCCTTTGTGAGCCCTAAGGAAAGGATAAATCCATTAAGTTGTGAAGAAATACGAGCTGGAAAGAGTCTGTCAGATCCACTCTAAAACTTATGACAAAATAAGACTTATTTAGGGGCAAGAAAGCAAGCTGAAAGAAATGGCAAAGTAGCACGAGGGTACAGCTCTCCTAGCATGGTACATCTGTTGGGATGTTTGACACAGTGATGATTCCTTCTTCCAAAGTAAAGATGAATATTTCAGTTCTAATTTACTGCAATGTCTTTGGAGATAGCTGTGTTTGAGCCAGTCCCTCAGGGAAAAAAAATTAATAAGGAAATGGTACAAATACATAACAAAAAGAAATAACTAGATTTTGGTTCTCTCTCTGTGTAGGTGTGTGTGTATAAATATATATATATATATGTATATATATATATTTCACTTTGCCCTGCAGGGCTGTAATTCCAGCTAGATATAATAGGACATAATACATACACTTCAACTAGAGCAGTAGAAGGAATATGTAGCAGAATTATTCTGCTGGCTGATTTTAGCTGTCTCCATGATGCCAGTGTGACTGTGTTCCTATGGGAACAGGCTGCCTCCGAACAAGAGTAGATGAATCCTAGCTAAAAACTTGGGTGTTTAGCACAAAACTAAGTATTCTGTAAATATCAAGTATTCTGCAATATTTTGATAAATTCAGTCATTTTCAAAACTAATTGAAAGAGTTCTATCCTACTCTGCCAGTGAGGCAAGATGGAATTGAAACCATCATTAGGACTAATTAGGACATCCTAGGTAGTAAAAGCTTGTTCATAATCCTCTGTGCAACCAGTGTTACTTCTCAGAGCTGCACCCTAATGATGCTACCCCTTTTGAAAAGCACCATACTGCAGGAGTAATTCCATAGGCTTTAATGGGACTACTGATTAAAACACTATTAAATATTACTTATTAAAGCATCATTCTGTGTGAGGAAGCATACTGGAGTCTGGATTTATGTTAACGTTGGCTTTAAATGCAGATCTCTGAAGAGCAAAGTCCTGTGTTGTATATTGTAAGGGTTGTAGGTTGCCTTAATACTGACTTCCAGCAGGAGCAATGCTTATGGAAGAAGTCTCTGGAACTTCAAAACTCTCTTGACTATGATAAACACACCATGCAGTGGGTGAGCAATTGGCCCACAAGTTGAGCACAAAGGATCTGCAGAGCTCCCTTTTAGGGACAATTCTCTTCAATATTTTAATAAATGACTTGAACACAAGACTGGAAGGAATACTAAGCAAGTTTGCCGATGATACTAAACTGGAAGGAACTGTTGACTGCCTCAAAGTCAGAGATGCCATGCAGAGAGACCTTGACAAATTAGAAGACTGAACAGTCATCAACCATATGAAGTTTAACAAAAACAGTCGCCAGATTCTGCACCTGGGATGGGGGAACCTTGGATGTACACACACAGGGGAATATGACGCTGAAGAGCAGTGCCACGGAAAGGGACCTGGAGGTCCTGGTTGACAGCAAGTTGAATATGAGTCAGCAGTGCCCTGGCAGCCAGGAGGGCCAGTTGTGTCATGGGAGGCAGGAGGTGATTGTCTTGCTCTGTTCTGCACCAGTGCAGCCTCACCTTGGATATTGTGTGCAGTTTTGGTCACTGAATACAGGAAAGATAATAAGCTATTAGAGAGCATCCAAAGGAGGGCAACAAAGATGGTGAAATGCCTTGAGGAGAAGCCATATGAGGAGTGGCTGAGGTCACTTAGTCTGTTCAGCCTGGAGAAGAGGAAATTGAGGAGAGACCTCATTGCAGCCTACGACTTCCTGGTGAGGGAAGTGGAGGGGCAGGCACTGATCTCTTCTCTCTTGTGACCAGGCCTGAGGTTTTGTCAGTGGAGGTCTTCATCCATAGGGTGGTTGGACACTGGAACAGGCTCACCAGGGAAGTGGTCACAGCACCAAGACTATCATGATTCAAGAAGTATCTGGTCAGCACTCTTAGGCACATGGTGTGATTCTTGGGGCTGTTCTGTGCAGAGCCAGGAGACAAACTTTGATGATCTTTGTGTGTCCCTTCCAATTCATTATATTCTACAATTCTATTATTCTATTATATGCCTTGAAAAGAAGGAATTCTGGGGAAGAAAAGCATTGATCTGACCAGCTGGTCAGAGACCAGAGTGATTGCTGCAGCTACCTGGATACTTATTTGAATCTGTATTCTTAGTGTTCATTCCCTGAACTGAAGCCGATCAATGTATCTGTGCTTTATTTTTGACTCCAAGTTGTTAAAATTGCCAGCAAAGTAGTCATTAAGCCTGTAAGTAATATGAAGGAGACAGAAATTCACCTGAAGTTCTTTGCCAGCAGGTAATGGATGAATGGACTGGAAGTTATGGGGAGGTTGGGACTCAAATTTCAAGGCAAGATTGTAAGCTGGAGGAAATACACAGTTATATGAAGCCAGAAGTGCTGTACATCAATAATAGATTTGTAAATGAAACCTCAAATGTGGTCCCATTATGTCCCATCTGGTACTATGAGTCCAGAAATACTGGTTTTCTAGTGGAAAGAAGTGAAACAAGGATATCATAGCTGTGTCTTCCAATCATGATCTTATCCCTCCTGTAACCACTGCTCAAGTATTTTCTCTAACTCTGTTCTCATTGCTGATTCATCTGTATCTTGTCTCTGCTGTTCTGGTTCTGTTCTGGTTTACCTCACTGCTGCTCTAACATCAGTACAACTTACCTTGCACCTCGCTTAAGGTGCAGGGTGGCCAGAGTGAGACATAGCATGCTAAAGGCATTTTCTCTGTCACCCTTAGGGAAGATGGTGGTGAGGTAGCCCTAAGAAGAAATCCTAAGGTGCCAAGAAACCTTTATATTTAAAGCACCAGTAAAAACCTCCAAGGAAAGGTTCTGGTCATGATATAATAGGATTGACACTAGATGCTGAGAAACTTGAAGCACATTTCAGGAGAGATCTTCTGCCTTCACTGGTTTATATGGCACTGGTGTTTTGTTACACCTTAGCAGCTCACAAGGAGCCATGAGGTCCCACTTCCCTGTACAGTTTCACCTAAGTAATTGTTTATTTTTGGAGGTAGAAAGCATGTTTGTGAGAAAAGGAAGTGAAGAGGAACAGGATATAGAGAAATGTTTTAAAATTGCAGAATTTCAATTAGTGTTGAAATTCCCCTTTCTAATATCAAGAAATTTCCTGTTTTAAATTTCATGCTGCTCTAAACAATGACATGTTGTCATCTCTCTGTATTTCTATTCTTAAGAAGAAACAGGAATTTTAAACTGGGTGACATCTAATCAGCATTTCAGTGAATCACATGTAATATCCAGTATTGCATCATGGAACACTGTGCCTTTGGAAACAACAATTTGCAGTTTCTGTCTTTAGAACAATCCTTATAGCTCATAGGAGAGCCCCACAGTGAAAACATGGGTGTGTTAATCCTTTGTAGATTCGATAAGACGTGAATTTGTTTGAACAGCCATCTGCTGGTCTTGAGCCTTGAGCCTTTAGCTTGCCAACCAGAACAAGATAGGTGAGGGCTATGTTGTTTTTATTGCTCTGTACAAAGCATACCTGGAAAGCAGAGAAAAGCAGGAGGTTGATGGCCCATAAAGGTAAGAGAAGGACAAGTGCAGGTTACATTACAGAGCATTAAAAATTACTCCCATGAAACATCATTTTCATTGTGCCTGAATCTGTGCAGTTTTGCCCAAGTTCAGAACCAGAGGACAGCCTGCAGTAAGCAGGACTTTGTAGTTCTTGATGCCCCAAAGACTGAGAGCCAAAGCTCTAAAAAGATAATCATATTCATAGAGGATTTTTCTTTTCCCTCTCTGCTTTGCATATTCCTTTACAAGTGTTAGGAAATATAAATGCAATAGCATTTAAAGGTGAAACCTAGAAAAAGCAAGTCCCCATGTGAAACCTGACAACCCATTTGCAGGATAAGCCGTTGTGTGCCAGAGTGTCATGCTTTGAGTAGGGAGTTTCCTTTCCCCAAACAACAACAACAACAGTGTGGCATCAGCATTGCCCTGAGGATAAATGTTTTTTAGAGGGGAAGAGTTGTGCAGGTGAAGAAAAATGGTTTTTAAGAGAAGTAGGAGTGATTTTTCCTGTAAATGCATTGTGATGGAGCTGCAAACAGCCTTGGTATGGGGTTCACTGGCTTTCAACCCACCACGTGGACAAAAACCCTTTACCATGTTCATGCCTGTGCAGTGCTCCTTTCTCAACCCTCTGCCTTCCTGCAGCATCTCCTCTGGAAGCAGAGAGGCACTGAGTGCACAGCGAATAATTTCAGTAGGCTGTTTGAAGGCCATCAAAGAGATCTTTAACACAGTGTGACCAACTTAAGGCTTTTTTTTCTCTTTTCCATTACAGCACATCCATTGGATGTGGGACGTAGCAATGCTTTGTATTTTGCTGGAGCACGGGTTCTTCATCAGGACAGAGTGCCAGAGGAACATATTCTCTGCCCTCACTCTTCCTGAACAGGGCTGATGGAGCTCTTTTTCCAGTGAATTTCCAGCTAGACTATTAAAATAAACTTCTCCCTGAAAGCTTTTGCCTTGAAGCAGCCACCCTGCATTTTGTCTTTGTTCTATAACTCTCTGTGCTGTTGAACGGGGCTCATCTCCCAGGAATCCCCTGTGCAGTTGAAATTAACCCTTATGCTATCCTAGAGAGCACTGATATCTCACTTAAATCACACAAAAACCCAATCTTAAGGACTTGGAGGCATCCTGTTGCTGTGATAGTTATCTGAGTGCAACCCATTAGGTATATCACAACCTGTTGTGAAATGGAAGTTGTACTGTACCTCACACATATTTTGTCATTAAGTCACTAGGCAAGAAGGTTGGGTTTTCTCTGTTTTTGTTTTGTTTGTGTTTTAATCATCATTATTTGCACATAAATTCTAAAGTCCATGTTTGGGGCACCTATGGTCAAATTTCCTTTAACTCTTGCTGAGGGGGTAAAACTGAGTCATGGCCTTATGATCTGAATATAAGCAAGCAATCTGTTGTGACAGACTCATGGGGGGATAAAAAAATATGATGATTCAAGGCAACAATACCCTCAACCTGAGATCATCGTTTTCACAAAGGCAGGGGGTAACAGCTGCCTGTTCATCAGAGGATTATATCTTCCTGCTGTTACTGCTGTGACCCTAAATAAAACCTCTAATGCCAGCACAGCAGCATGGACGGAGAACACAGTGATGGCAGGAATAAATGCCTCCTTTCTGCTTTGGGAAGGTTTTTGTGGACAGCGTTGTCTTTCTGGAGCCTTAATCAAATTATTTGTCCAGTTATGTTCAGAGCCTGGAGATTCAAATAATCTTGCTCCTACTACAGATTCCTTTCTAAAATCATTGGTGAGGGGTCCCCATCCTGCTGAAAATGTAATTGAAAGGCATCTACAAATGCAGTGTTCCAAGATTTTCCTGTATTTTGATTAAAAACCTCCCAGATTCTAAAGATTAGGTTGTGCTAGATATAAAAACACATGTTCATCCAAGAGCATAACATGAATGAATAAGAGCATTAAATTCTGCTGACCATTCACTTGAAATTTTTTCCGCCGCATGTGATTCCAGGACAAATATTGATTGAATAACCTCTGTGTGTGTGTGAAGTGTGGTCTAACACCCAGAGCGACCTTTCTCTTCCGTGTCTAATCACCAGCGATAGCTGTAAGCTTCCTTTTGTATCAAAAATCTTGTTTCATAACCCAGCTCCCCTGCTCTTTGGAACCTGAGTTTCTCTGTTTGTTTGTTCAGCCAGTTGAGGTCTGCTGGGATATTTCTCTGTTTGATTTGCTTGTTAGCTTTGTTGCTGGCTGAAATGGCCCGGGGATAGTTTGTTCAAGGCTTTTGTTTTCTTTTCTGGAAGAGTTGGTGGAGGGTTTTGTTCTCCAAAAGTCAGCCAGCATTGCTGCACGTGAGGTTTGCCTCGCTGCTCACGGCTTATCCACCTGGGCAGGTGGCACAGTGTACGTGCACGCACGTGGCCACTGAGAATCCACCTGATCTCTGATGGACCTCCCTTTTTACTTATAAAAACCTTGGCTGATGTTTTGACATGCTGATTTTTTGGGGGATGCAAGGCTTTCCTTAAGGAAGGGCTGAACCGTTGGGGAGGGAAAGGGGGTCAGGGCTGGTGCTTGTTGGGACCAGACCAGCCAAAGCTGGGTGCAGCAGAACAAAGGAGTTTGAATAAGATATGCTCTCTCTCTCTCTCTCTCTCTCTCTCAGGGATGCTCTTTATTACAGGGAAAGGGGATAAATATTATAATTTGCCTTATAATCACTTTTCACATACACAGACTGCAGCGTATAAGGTTTTTATAGAGCACATAGCTCCTCTGAAGCTATGTTCTCACAGGAAACCCGTGGAAACAATGGGGCCCCTGCTCATGCTCCTGCATACCCAGATGCCATCTATGCCATCTATGTCTTCAGGACATGTGCTAGGAGCTATGGTGGTAGGAACTGGGGCCTGGATTTAGTTGTCTTTCATTCACGCCATAACCAAAACTATTAATGTGCAAGCCTCCTGCTAAGGATGTGCACTTTTGTGAAGCACACATTTCTCTCTTCTAGACTAAGAATCAATATTATTTCTTTTCACATTAAGATACTCATATTGGTTTCTCCTGGTATTATAATTCTTCTCTATATAAATATTTATATAAATAAACACACAAACGAAACTTTTATCAATAAAAACATACATACATATATATATATGCACATACATACATGCACATATATATATATATATATATATATCCCTTTCCTCACCTTTCCTTCTCACAGTCTGAGCAGTCCCAGTGAGAACAGTAACTTTCCATCACAAATGTTTTTCTGTGACTGGTTTTTTTTTGTTTTCTAAGCCTGCAACACAAAAATATACATAATATTTTCATTTTGGTTGTGTATAAATACATAGAAATTTGACTTCCAGAATGTGTTCCTGGAGGAAATCAAGTTGTTCTAGGATTACTCCCTTTCTAAAAATACTCATGATTTACATGCAGATAACTTCCTACTTTAAAAGTACCGTGATGGCCAACTGAAATCTCTGTTACACAGTGGTTAATTACAGCAGTTTAAGTTCTGGTTGGTATTTGCTCCATTAGGTATTCATACCTCAAATATGTTCATATTTTTTTGTTATATTCTCTTAAATGCATGATTAAAATCAAATCTTAATCTTTCTAGATCCAAGCCTATGTCTGAAGCTATGCATGTGCCAAACTGAGGAGATGAAGGGCTGCAAACAGCCCTTTTCCTCCCCTGCCTGGCCTAATCTAGCTGGTAACGTCTGGTGTAGAGACTTCAGCTGCCAGCAAGGCATTGCATCCTCCTCCTCAGCATAATGGCAGGAGATTGCGTTCCCTGAGGATTCTTCGAGGAAACAGTCTATGCTTTTAATGTTAGCTCAGCCAGTGGAAAAGCAGCAGTGCCCCAAGCTGACACTGTAGTCAGCAGGGAGAAAAGCAGCTCTATGGCTGAACATCGTGTCTCCTGAGATCCTCTTCGTGCTCCAGAACCATCACAAATCATTTTGACACTGTCAGCTTCTGCTGGCTGGTCCATTCCTCGCTGACTTCAAGTTGCTGCTGGGCCTGCAGCTCATCCCCTCTGCTTGA
The DNA here is from genome assembly GCA_013400695.1 of Neodrepanis coruscans. Classification (NCBI taxonomy): domain Eukaryota; kingdom Metazoa; phylum Chordata; class Aves; order Passeriformes; family Philepittidae; genus Neodrepanis; species Neodrepanis coruscans. The sequence continues at coordinate 946 of VYZS01079820.1, read as the reverse complement.
GGGACATGGGACCTAAAGCAAGATCTGGGAGGGACTTCACATCACCTGAGATTTAGATTTTTCCTGCTGTGAGCAAGCACTGCTAAAGCAGCCCCCCAGCATAGAAACAATCTCAACACACTCTGAAAGGAAAATATGTAAATATTTCCTTTAATGCCCAGCACAGGGATGCTGTTACTGACTTGTAGCTTTAGATATCTCTGAGCTGGACCATTTGTCAGGGTGGTAGGATGCTCCTAAACCTTGGTGTTGGGGCATATGAGATGGCATAGTGCCATGGAGTTGCTTTGTTCATTAGTACTTCCACTGGGATACTTGCTCATTTCACATGGGAACAAGCCTCCTTCCTCCATAGATGGTGAGAGTAAGTTGTGTATTTGGATGATGGTCCATGCATAACCTCTGGTGCAGGAAATCTCTGAACTGTGACAAGCTGGGACACTGTGCTGCAGGAACAACTGCTTGCTGTACTTTACCTGTGTCTTCTTCAAGATTCTTTAAGTACCAGCAATGTTTAGTGGACATCTGCTCCTACTAGATGAGCTGCTCTTCCTACTGCTATCTTTAAACATATGGACCAAACCTTGAAGTTGCCTTTCAGCTTTAAAATTTCAATACAAGCAAAAGGAGAAGATTCGTCAGGTTCTGGCTCTCCATGAGGAGGACTGTCCATGCAGCATGCATGGATGCTCAGTGCACTGATGTGGATAGAACAGATTGTGCCAGACCATTTTGCATTTGGGTCACTGTATTGACTGCTTACTTTGACCTGCATGTTTCACTGTTCATTTCCCTGGCACATGCTTTAGAAATCCCTGCTCCAGAAATGTCTACCTGCTGAGGGAGCAGGCTGAATATTAGGTAGAGAATAGAGAAGTCCTTCTTCCTTTTCTTGAGACATACACGGTCAGAGGCTGTGGGGCGTTGACCCTGGTTGGATGCCAGG
>VYZS01079819.1:48274-59062 GCA_013400695.1 Neodrepanis coruscans | reverse complement strand
AAAAAAAAAAAAAATTCTGGCACTGTTTCTTCATAAAATTAGGAAAAAATCCACAAAGCAAGCCGTATGTGTATCTAGTATTTTGTATCATTAGACTTTATGTTTTTATTTAATACGGTTTTACTGTGAAGGCTATAGCTAGGTAAGTGCTATGTACTATAAGTCCTTCATGGGGAAGATATGAATACTTAGCCTCTTTCAAAGAGAAGGGGAGAGACAGTGGGGAGAGAGACTCTTATCAAATTTCAGTTATGTTCAGATACAGCTGGATGTGTTTGGTTAACTTTGCATCTGAAATGATGCAAAAAAAACTCTTCTAAAAATCAGTGAAAGTCAGTTTTATGAATACTGGTCTCATCATCTCAAAGCAGCTGTTACATAAGTAGGATGGCTGTAAGAGGAAATGCCAAAGTCTTTGATTCTACATCTTCAGATGTGTGTGCTGTTAGACCCACTGACTTTATAGTTTGTTTTGTGTTCATTTCCTTTTACATTTTCAGACATGATTTCAATTGAATCATTTATGGTTCTTCCATTCAGATTTTAACAGCTATTTTGGAGTGGATAACCCTCAATGGCTGTATATGAGACATTGCCCGGGGTGCTTCCAAGATGCTTTTGAGCTGGGTAAGGAAATCACTGAGTGTTGACACATTCTCGAAGCACTATGGTATGAATTGAGAGCATATAGTTTATAAACTGTGTTACTGACCTATTATTCTGTGGTTTACTGACAGAACAGATTATACCAGTTTCCTCTGAAATGCTAAACAAAACCAAATAAACATTTTTTTTGGTAAAAGAAAAAAAAAAGGTAACAAGTATTTTTTTTAAAAAATACAGTATCTAATCTGTATATGGTAATTCATACATAGAAACTTCAGTTCATCATTACCCACTTCTGATACGTCTGCTTCTACTATAGTAGCCACTCAACGTATAATATTAATCTAATGTCATGTTAATCCTGTATTAGAACACCAGTGAGGTAAATCATACTCAGACTTCTACTGTAACTTTAAGGTCAAGGATGTTTCTGCAGGCATGACTTAACTAATAATCTAATTTAAGACTTATACTGGCATTCAAGCTGTAATGCCTGTGTCATCTTTACTTTCTACATATTACCTTATACACTCCTGTTCAGTTGGGAACAATTAGTTATCATGACTCATCTCCCCTTTCATATACATCTACAGGCAACTGAAGACATCTGAGCTTGTGAACTTCAGCCTGTGCAGAAAGGACAGTACAGACATGGGCTGTTCGTTGGGCTTTCACTGATTGTGCACTAAGTGAAGAAATCAGAGAAAGACTTCCCTCTTATTCAACAGCCTGCTGATGAGTATGATGACTGGGACAGTTTAGCACGGGTGTGATGCTAAAACCTCCCAGGACCTGACACGCCATTCCACTCTTTCTCTATTTAAGGTTAAGCAGTGTCCAGGGAGAGTGTATATTCTGCTGTAGAGAAGGATTATCTATTTCTTACAATGCTTGTATAATGCTTTTTGTAATGTTTTATCCAGCTGAAATCCAACTGAATCAGCTACAGTATCTCCAGGATTTTTACAGATGTTAGTTCAGAGTATGCACTGTCTCTCCCTGTATGCCAGGGGTCCTATTTTAATATCTGACTTTTTTGTTAAATGCCAAACTCTTAGATGTTCCATTTCATGTTGTAGTTAAAACTTCCTATTTTAAAATGATGTAAGCATGCAGAAAAATGGTTCCTATTAGAACAGAATAATTTAAAACAAGATCAAAGAGGTTGTTACCCACTTAAAATATACTTTTCACAAAAAGTTTTATGACAAGATGCTATATGGTTGCTACTTCATTAACTGTAGTAATTTCTAGGCCTCCTCGTGGATCTGGTAAGTAGAAGAAATAAGCTTCCTACAAAAACAGACAAGCAAAACATAAATAAGTTGTGCATGCAAGAGAAGGTTATATTAATCTCCAGCTCTTGCCATCATCACACCCAAGTGTACATAGATGGGCCTCCAACAGGTTAATTCCACAGAGTACAGTAATAAATCTCAGATTAGCTTTCAGTAATCTGTATTCATTCTACTGGGAAAAAATTGGTTTATACCATTTAGTATTAACTGGCCATATTTAATAATAGCTAGAGACTTGCTAATATTTTTTCTTTTTATTTACTATCAAGAACTAGTGGACTCTAATATACATGAATAGCTTGTAAAATGATTGTTTTGTATTTCAGAATGACCAACAAGTTTGTGTTCTCGAAGACTGTAAATTTAAGAATCATTCCATCTTTACTTATTCCTGAATAGAGATCCAAAAGAAACTTAATATATAAAATTCTGTGTCTGTTTTAATGTCCCAGTCTGCTGCAGGTGTAGATCTCTTGAAAATGTAAGAGTTTTCAGGTTAAAAAAAAGAGTGCCATAGTGGTAAATCCATTTTAATTTATACTTAAAATGTAATAATTGTTAATTTTGTGCATGTAACAATTTTCAACTGTTAATAGTTGAGGTTTTGAATAATTTCTAAAGCATATCCACTTAACTTTTGTCTGAAAAATATTTGTTCCCCCTCTCCTAGCTTAATAGCAACCGAAGTACTTCCCTCAACAGTGTCATCCAAAGTGCTCCAACATTACACAGGCAGTTGTTGTCTCTTCCTCATATGTTCAGAACCTGGTCTAACTTACTGTGCAGGTGCCTGGTTTGTTCTGGATGTTCTCTATTTTTGCTGCAGCTCCCTTTTCTATATACTACAGTTAGAATCACTAATGAAAAGAATTAAAAGTAGCCATTTTGGCCTGACTTCAACTCCTGATTAATTTTTGTGATACGCAAGTTTTGAGGTGGAAAGTCAAAACCTAAAGAAATGCAAAGATTCTCTAGTTAAATTTCAAGCTACAGATCAGAGCTTATTGGTTAAGTTGCTAGGGAGTATGAGTTTGTATAGTAGAGTTCTTTGTAGAATTGGGATTGATTTTTTTTTAATTTCTCCCCCCACTAAAATGAGAGGAAGCAACAAACATCAAAAATCTATTAGCTTATTAACTTTTCCATACAACACTGCTATTGGCCCTTCTGTAAAGGTTTGCTGTGATTTAACTTACCAAGTTACTGTGTATTCAGCATGGCTTTCTCTGTGAGTCTCATTCTCAATTAAGAACTTTCTCCCTGAATGTTACAGCATTTTAATTGTGTACTTTTTGGTTAGATCCTCAAAAATTGATGCTGGAAACCATGGATAATAACTAAATGCCCTTAATTTAATGTGTTTAATCATTCTGGTTATAATACAAATCCCTTTTTATAAAAAAGGAATAAACAATTGTATTTTGAGAAGTGTTTAAAAATCCAGATGATCTTAAAATATATAAAAAGTAAAAAAATATAAGGATAAGACCCTTTATTTTGTTGTGATTTTGTGAAGAGCCCTTTGGTCATTGGAATGCTTGAGCCTATGCCTTGCACACCAGTCTTAACTGTGTGTTTCAAGAGCTGCATGCGCTCTCTGAATTACCATAGAATCACAGAATAGGGTGTGTTGGAAGGGACTTTCAAAGATCATCTAGTCCAAGCTCTCTGCCATGGGCAGGGAGTTCTTTAGATCAGGTTGTTCCAAGTCCCATCCAACCTTGCCTTGAATACTTCTGTATCATTTCAAGACAACAATCTTACAAAGGGAGGCATATAGAAAGGCCCTTAAAACACTGTATAATCTCTCTTTGGGATTAGTAGTTCTCCTTTTGATGTAAATTCCTAACAATTCAGATCTTTTTAGGTGAATTAAGTAATATTTTGAAGACAAGAAGAGATGAAGACCATAGACAAACCAGGAAAAAAATGAGAGTATGAAAGGATGGACAGACAGACACTGCAGTAATACAAGTTCTCTATTAAGACATTTGGTACTTTAAATTAAATTACAAGGGTTTTTTTCTGCTCAAATATAAAACTATCCATAGACAGCCATAGCATATGTAATCACGTATCATAGAAATTAAATCACATCATTTAGCTGTCTCTTTTTTCAGACATTAGAATAGTTCTTCCTGAACAGGTTGTGTGAAAACTTGGTACATATTGTAATAAAAAAAAATCATACCCTGGAAGGCAAGAATGAATTTCAGCACTGCAGATACCTCACAGAGGATTTGGTGCCTGGCTCCCTCCTCATAGGTAGTTAATTCATTACATCTCATGTACTTTCTCATATGCATACTGGCACTATAGTTTCTTGGGATCTGTACTGGTTGCAAATACCATCAGTGTAGGCAGGTGCTGGATTTTTTAAGGCTCTAAATTTTTTACTCCCAGATGTGTTGAGGTTTTTCTATGTAAAAAAAATCCCCAGGTCGTAATGCTGTTGTTGTTCTCAGCCGGAAACCTTAATTGTGGAGCTAGTTGGATTAGCTGGAAGTGTTGTCTGGAAAATCTTTCAGCTGTGCAATGTTATCACTTCCCCTACGTCCCCTCGCCCCCACCCCTGAGGATTCCTAGCCTACTGCATTTGGTGATATACATATGTTTTCCCCAGCCTCAGGAGCTGTGAAGGGTTCCTCTGGGATATCTAAGTATAAATACCCAAGTGTGTCTTCAGTTGCTAGGTTATTTTTAGTCAATGGGTGGTTACCAAGTCATCTATAATTGTGCTGTTAAATGTGTCAGAGCAGCTACTGCAAATCGAGGTGCTCCCTGTAACAGGTTGTGTGTATAAAGTAAAATGAAAGAGGACAAAATTAACATTTAAGAATTGAGCTGTTAAAAGATTTGAAATATATAAGAGGAGATTGCTTGGGGGATAGATATAGGATGATAATCCATGAGTACGACATGGATAGGGGAACATGGTAACACAGTTTGACTATACTACATGTAGTACCTGTGACTGGCATATTGCGTCATTTCAGATATGTGTTTTGGAAGAATTTACCAGTGGTTCAAAGAATCAGAGTGGTCCTGCAGAACCTGTCACTTCTTAGGCAGGTCCTATACAGCCTTTGTCAGTAGCGACCAAAAGCTGTTACCGACTAGTGACTGCTATATGGGAGAAAGTGCAATGAGTTCCCAGTGGACAACTATCTACATGGTATGAACTGCTGTCTTAGTTCTTTCTCTATAAATAGAAAAGAGGAAGAAAATCATACCTGAATATTAAGTCAGTACGATGGTAGGAAGAAGACATGAACAGCAAAATAATGCAACTGAAAAGCACAACGAAACAAAATTACTTAACTCCCCCTCTCCCTCCCAACCCATCAAATGTTTTAAGTAAACATGCATTGTAGCAAAGAAATTGCACATTGGTTATTCTAATTTATCTAGGCTATGCTATCCCTTTTATGACTCTGCCACTAGGAGACAAACCAGGAAGCAGGGTATATAGTATGTCAAAAAATATTAAAGACATATTAATGTATCGCCTAATTAAGTGAAGAAACAGGTGAAAATTTCGCATGTTCATAGAAGGATATGGTTAAATGAATGTGTATTTGTAGTTCCTATGGTAGCTGTGTCATGTCACAAAACAGAGATTAATAGCACCTTTTTAGATATTAATTTCTACTCCAGTGGCATTTGTCCAGCATCAGCTGAAGATCAGGGTTAAAATTTCGAGGACTGCTGTAGTTGTGACTAGGTGAGAAGTAAAGAAATGCAAACCAGCCATTGGTACGCAGAGAACAGAGGGGAAAAAAAGACTGAAAGGCTTCAGAAACTAATTGGTGGAAATATATCCATCTGTATTCATTCCTATATATTTAATATATCATCTATTTTGGTTAGATTCAAAATGGTAAAAAATTTATAATGCCACTTCAGGAATATGTGAAAGACAAACAGGGTGATTTTCAACAGAATAAAATGTTAAACTTATCATCGGGAGAAACATTCCAGCTGAGAGAACCACTGGGCTGGAATAATCACCACAAGTGACTGGTGACAGACTATTGCCTGAGTAACTCGAAAGTAACAAAAATAAAATCCAGTAGGCATTGGCAAAGGTTTAATCTAGATAACCTAATAATAGCTATTGTCTGCTCTATTTTTTTCAAAGCTAGTAGTAGTTTCCAATTTCATTAGTGAAAATGGGCTAACATCCTATCTTGTGCTCCTGCATTTAAATCTGCATTGGCCATGCATAACCTGGGGATCTATTGCAAGAACAGGAAGAAAATAATTATGGAAAAAGCATTCAACATATGAAAATACTAGGGCCTTAGTTACAGGTATGTGGAATACAATCTGAACATGATTGTTTTCCAGGAATTTTAGCATATTTTTATTTATAAAATATCTCAGTAGTGAAGAATAAATCTTAAAAAGTTTGGTAGACTCTTTTCACAAAAATAATTGCAGAGTGTAATTTTTATATGTGATAATTTTTAAAAACTTTTAGACTTGAGCAAAGGCAGCTGTCTTTGCTGCAGAGTTCTAGTTTTAGTAATTCTGTAGAACTCAACTGAATTATTGGTAAAAAGAGCAAATGAATTTCCAAAAGAGAACACATATTTTTAAATTATACATTTCATTTTTGTGCTGCTTTCCTGCAAGATCTCAGAAAAACTTCTCTTACACATTTGCTCTTGCTCTTTGATCATCAGGAAAATGCATTATTCCTTACTATTTCTCCCAGCTGAAAATGTCTTCTCTACCAAAATGTCTTCCAATGCTATCATCATCCTTTGTCAGCTTTCTGTGGCTGAGCATCACTCCTTTAGTACTAAAACACAACTGGGAATGCTCCCATGGAGTGGTTCCGTAGCAGGAGCTACTGCTAGGACAACAGCCTTTTGCTTCTGTATGGAGATAGATGGGATTGGAGCTGTGGACAAAACCTGGAAATTCACAGGTCTGTAAATCTGTCATGGTATAAGCAGCTTAGAAGTTGTTTGACAGGTTTTATTCCATTATTTGGGGATGCAAATCTTAATACACTGAAAGATAACAGGGAATTTTTATCAGTGGAATTTATTCAGGACAGTCTTCAGAATAAGTCTACACTAGTAACTTGAGATATCTTTAATGTTTTATAAAATCTTTATGCAGATGACAAGACACTGAAGATGGGTATTTTTGAATAGGGCTCATCATATTTGAAAAGTCCAAAGCTATTTAGAAAACACAAAAGTCAGAGTGAACCATACATAGTACAGGAAGCGGCGGCGTTGCCAGGTACCACTGTCCTCTCAAATGGGAAGTCTTCTGGAATTCCTTGTTGCTATGAGACTAAATCTCTCTGTTCGGTGTAAGTGCCGAACCAGATTCTGCTCCCATTTACACTACTGTGTATGTAGAGCGACTCCTCTGTGGCCAGGGAGCACAGTGACACATTCTGATGTCTTGCTTATGAAAGGGTATGATCTAAAGGCTACAGAAATCCAGGAGTATTCATCTAATTCACACGCACAAAGAAGACTAGTTTAAAACGGGAGAAGGGCTACTATCTTGTGTCTCAAAAGGAGATATCTTGAATCTGCAATTTGCAGATTCTGACCCATTGACAGTGGCTCTTCATGTGATTTTAGTCAAAAAGTAATGGATAAAACTTTTCAGAGGGTTTCTCTCTAAACTAAGCATGTTCAAACTGAAAGATACATGATGCTTATTGTGGGCTATATAAACTCTAAAGTTTGTCACTTCTAAAATACANATATTTAATATCTCTATTTAAGTATAAGACGTGTGAATTTTCATTAGCTACTTGACACTTTTTTCTTTCACCCAGAGAGAAATAAACAAACAAAATCCAACCTGAACTGTGCCCAAGCATGGACAATTTCTCACAGAAGTGTACATTTCAGAATGAAAGATTTACAGTGGAATTTCTCTAGTGTAGCTATGACATTGCTTTAACATTGCATTGCTGTAATCTTCAAATATAGTAAATGCAATATATGGCTTTATAGGGATTTGTGTGAAGTTTAAAATTCAAAGGATGGTTGTTTTTAATGTTTCTCTGTGCTATCTGTGAAAAACCAAAAGGCACGGGGATGAATTTAATAGACATCATCAACAGCAGGAGATATATTTGCCCAATGAAAATACTGCTTTTATTAATCCGCCCTTTCAAGCATCCGAAAACTCCCCAGTTTCTTAAAATTAAGAAAATATTTATTACCAGAAAAGCCCCCGTAATAAATGCAAACATATAACCAACGCGATATGAAAACAAATCTCTCAGCACTCAAGTAGTCCCTTACTTGGTTTAAATCCTCAAGATTATGGATGCCTGTCCCGGAGACACCGGGGTAGCAAACTGACCGTCAGCGCGTTACCATAATTGCCAATGTTGTCCAGTGAATCTACAGCCAGCCTGAGTAGTACCGCAACTTCCAAGCTGTCGCGGAGCTGCACGGCGAGGAGGACCCACCGCTGTACCGGGCCGGGCCGTGCAGCACCGTCCGCCCCGCCGAGGTCGCCCGCCACTCTGGCCGCCAACCGGCTGCCCGCAGCTTCCCGCCGTGCTGTGAACCGCACCTGCCCCTGCCCGCGCCTTTCCTGCCTCCCCGCATAGTGCGTCCGCCACTCGCACCCCACCGACACCCGCTCCGGCCCCGCTTTGCGCTTCTCCGCGCTCCGCCCCGCGGGCCAGCTCCAGAAGCGGTGCGGGACACGCAGGCGCCGCGGAGGTTGTGCGGAGCAGCGGCGGCGTTTGAACACGAGAGGCGCGGAGCTGCACAGCTTTCGGGGGCAGAGGGAGCGCGGGTCGAGGAGCCTGTCTGTGTGGCCGGCAGCCCTTCGGCGGCGCCTGCTACCGCTGCCCTGCCCCGCATCGCCGAGCGCCGCCGGCAGCCTGTGCGGCACTGGAGCTCGATGTAGCACTGTCCGTCGGGGCAGCCCCCGAGTGCAGAACGCCGCGGTGTCTTGCTCCCGGCCGGGGCTGCACCAGTCCCGGAACGGCGCTGCCGAGCGCGCCGCGCAGCACCGCCCCGGCCTTCCCGCCACCCCGCCCGGCTTCTCTACGGCAGCAGGCGGCCGCGGCAGGGTCCCTTCCCTGGAGTGGGAGGGCGGCGGCAAAATCACAGCCTTGAGTGTTGGGTTTTTTTTGTTTGTTTTGTTTTGTTTGTTTGTTTTTTTCCCCCTCTCTGATTTATGGCATTCTTTCATTTGCGTTCCTGTTTTCTGCGAGGATGGCTGCAGCGGAGATATCAACCTGTAGACTGAGAGAGCTCCCGCCGTAGCCGGTGCGGCTGCTCGGAGGTCGCGCTACGAAGCCACTGCCGGGCGCACGGCGCCGGGACAGGGTTGACCTCGCGAACAGACGGCGGGCGAGCCTGGGGGAGCTCCCAGGGCCGGGCGACGAGGAGCCCCGGCAGCAAAGGTGCGAGCCCGAGGGGAGTCCGGCGATCTGTGCAAAAGCTCCCAAGGAACCCCGCGCTTGCTGGGGACGGAGGGATGAACTGACTCCCCTCCCACCCCCCGCACCGGAGAGGATCTCCGAACCGGAGGAGGAGAAAGGGGGGGTGCAACAAATTGCCGCCAGCCTGGAGAAGTTGCAGTAAAGAGAGATCNGCGCGGCGCGGCTCCCGCGGAGACGGAGCGCTGATTCATGGGGCCCCGCGCCGGCTGCTTCGGCGAGGAGAGCGCGGCGCTGCCGCTGCCCCCGCGCGGGGTGTGAAGCCCCGGCCCCTCCTCCGCAGCCCCGGGCTCGCCCGCCCTGCTCTGGAGTGTGGTCCCTGCCGGGAGCCGCCGCGCCTGGCGCACAGAGGGAAGCGTTGATGCATCGCTGTGGAAATTCATTGTGTGACTTTCTGGGTATTTACTGAGTTTCAGACCGAGATGCAGCTCTTGAAAGCTTTATGGGCACTAGCAGGAGCAGCGATCTGCTGTTTTCTTATATTTGTCATCCACTCACAGTTTCTTAAAGAAGGTAATTATATCTGCATGTCTACATACCCTGTTCTTTAATACTAAGGTCTTTACGAGGTGCCTTAATTATTTTTACTGTTTCCAGTATGTTCTATTTACAGCAGTGCTTCCACGCTATTTTTCTTTTCTATCAAAGCCTTCTCATTTTTTGTTGCTGTAGATAATAGGTAGGTTTAGACTTACGTTTTTGCTAAAATGTGTGTGTATGTATGTATATAAATATATATATATATGTGAAATCTGGGTGGTGTTTATATTCGATGTTTTAGCTGACGTCTCATTTCTTTATGGAGCATGTACAGTGTATAGAAAATATTTGTTGCTATCAGATGACCACAGAACAGTAGTCATCATGGGAGTATTAATAAACCAAAAAACCCTTAACAAGTAAACGTCTTATTTTTATACCGAATCAATAGCCATCCTTTCCCTCTTCCTTATTCAGTACATTTTCAATAGATGGCACTAAAGTTCTATGAAAAGGGCAGGGCAGAGCAAATCCTGGGCATTCAGCATCTTTCTTATCCTCCTNGAGCCTGGGGGAGCTCCCAGGGCCGGGCGACGAGGAGCCCCGGCAGCAAAGGTGCGAGCCCGAGGGGAGTCCGGCGATCTGTGCAAAAGCTCCCAAGGAACCCCGCGCTTGCTGGGGACGGAGGGATGAACTGACTCCCCTCCCACCCCCCGCACCGGAGAGGATCTCCGAACCGGAGGAGGAGAAAGGGGGGGTGCAACAAATTGCCGCCAGCCTGGAGAAGTTGCAGTAAAGAGAGATCCCTCCCTCCCCCTCGCTCCCTCCCCTCCCTGCTCGCTCTCTCCTCCCCGAGCTGTGGCAGCGAGCAGCGAAGCAGCGGCCCGACGAACGAGCGGCGTCTGCAGCCCGGCGATGCTGCAGCGGCTCCCGCGGAGCCTCGGCGGGGAGGCCCCGGCC
>VYZS01079819.1:21081-46864 GCA_013400695.1 Neodrepanis coruscans | reverse complement strand
CTTACGTTTTTGCTAAAATGTGTGTGTATGTATGTATATAAATATATATATATATGTGAAATCTGGGTGGTGTTTATATTCGATGTTTTAGCTGACGTCTCATTTCTTTATGGAGCATGTACAGTGTATAGAAAATATTTGTTGCTATCAGATGACCACAGAACAGTAGTCATCATGGGAGTATTAATAAACCAAAAAACCCTTAACAAGTAAACGTCTTATTTTTATACCGAATCAATAGCCATCCTTTCCCTCTTCCTTATTCAGTACATTTTCAATAGATGGCACTAAAGTTCTATGAAAAGGGCAGGGCAGAGCAAATCCTGGGCATTCAGCATCTTTCTTATCCTCCTTGCTGCCCCGAAACGGGAAGAGACCATTGCATGGTTTCAAGGTTCTTGTTTTTTCCACTTTGTGGTCAGAAAATTATGATTACAATTTACAAAAGAAAATAGTTTGGATTGTGGGATAGGCTTTTGTCTTTCCCTTCCCCCCCCGCCCCCCCCGATTTGGATAGGAAAAAATTATGTTTAAGTGGGTAGAAGATTTTTCTTGGAGTGTAACCATAGTATTGCTCTTTTGTTTTGTTTTTCTTTCCTTAGGAATTTAATATAGTTGAGATTATAGCTGCAGGAAAAAGGACTCCAGCTCAGCTTGAGCGCTGGCTGTACAAAGCATGGAAAAAACTTTTTTTGTGACTGGGGCAAAGTTTCAGTCAAGGCTGGGCAGAGTAACAACCTTGCAACCACTGAAGTATCGGTACTGGTTTCAATTTAGTATCAGTCCAAGGAAAGTGTGAGACTGTAAGTTTTCACAGTTTTGTTTTGTTTTGTTTTGCCATGAATTTAATAAACACTAATTTGCCTGATTTGGTTAATTTAGGGGCACTATCCAGGTATCTCCAGTACTAGAATTTTTCCTTTAAGAAACCTACCCGTGCTTTAATTGCAGTGTGTGCAATGCCTCCCACATAGTGACTTATTTAACATTCTTTTAAAGTGATCAGACGAGTGTATTTATATATATCTGTCTAATGACATGGCCTGTTTTGAGAAGATTTTGCAGAATTTCAGGCTGCTTTTGACAGTATTTGCCATTATGCTGTTTTTTTCTTGTTTTGTTTTCCTTCAGTCTTTCACTGCTTGAGATCTTTGTTACTGTAAAAAATCCATAAAGGAAGAAGCATTTTGTTTCCCTTAAAATATTTCTTCTTGCCTCGTAGAAATAGAAAGCTCATAAATTACTTTATAAAACCAGAATCCACAGCTGTACATAAAGGACTTTTAACACATTTTGCATTTCTCCAGCAATTTTAGACACTCTTAATATGAACTGCAGCTCTTGAGTTTGTTGGATAACTTAATGACATGAGCTTGTTAATATTTGTTCCCAAAATATTTCTGCTTTCTTTAACCCTGAGGACTACATACTGACTGTATTGGGCTAGTTGACAGGCTTTTCTTGATGGGTACTAATTTCCACAGTAGCATTTTGACCCTTTATAATTATTTCAGCATTGTATATATCTTCTTCCCTGTAGTTTCAATAATGACACTGAATAGTTTAGTGGAGTTGAGTGAAGGTCTGTGTGGTATAGCTGAGCCTTTTCTTTATGAAGAACTTTTAAAATATCCAGTAAAAATGTTTGCTTTAAGCATTATATATTCAAATACAGGCATATAAGAGAAGGAGAAATAGATTTTTTTTTTTAATTTTATAGCCTAGTGTTTTGTATTACTTTCAGAAAGAAAAGGAAGAGAAAAAGTGTGAAAGCAGGACTAGCAAATAATTTGATATATGCCTACCATATTACTTTTTTAAGTAGATATGCGTAAAGAAGAATATGTGCGAGAGTGCTGTTACCTTACTTTCAAAAGACTTGAAATTGTTTTCTGAGGTTAGAGTTAGCTCTTTATGTTATAAATTTATAAGACGTTAGGAAGGGTATGTTTCATTGAACATGATGTTGTTAGGCTGTTGATTTCCTGGCAAAAAGATTAATTTCCCATTGGAGTCTAATGAGCTACATGGGCTTGCTGCTTGTAACTCAGCTGTGGGGTTGAATTCCTAAGTTAAATGCTTGGACATTTTAATTTGATTTTTTTCTTGTGCAGAAGGATAATTTCCTGTGGTCCCAAAGAACATTCAAATAAGCCTCTGTTTTGCCTAGCTTGATCAGATTAGCTGATAACACATATCTCCTGAGACAACTTGACAGTACAAGTTCATACACCAAGCATCTCTTTTTATATGCAAGACAATTGATTTAAGAAGAATGACATGTAAAATTAATTAAAGTTCTGGCTTAATTTATTAATGCATGCTCTTTCCATTTTTGCATGTTTCATAATATTTACTGCTTATTAGTTTTCCAGGGGCAAATCTTAACAGAAAACTGACCTAATCTTCACTTCATACAAAATCATATAATTATCACGTCTTTTTCTGTGTTCATTTTTCTTTTACTCACTGGGAACTGCTGATGTTATCTGTTATGTTACACTCTGATGACCTATTAACATAAGGTATTTTTATAATTTCAGTTGTATTTCACAGCTGTGGTGTGTAGAACTTTTCATTACATCCAGCTGAAACTTATTACCAGAACCAAATCCTCCTTCAGTCACATTCATAAATATGAGATTGTGTGGTGCAACAGTCAACTGAGTTTTTCACACTGTTAATGTCATTTGATTTCCTATGCTGAACTTAGATTTTCCCCTAAGTAGCTCTGTTTTAATTCCTAAATATTTTTGTGTACATTTTGGAATTGAGGCGGTTTGATAGTAGCATTACATTACTACTATATAAATGGTGTTAAGAAACAATGAATACTTGTTCTGAGGCGAATGGGAAAGAGCTGTTTAAATGTCTGTTTTCATGAATATGTTTTTTTCAAGAAGTGAAGAATGGGTGACACAGGGTGCCATTTTTCCACACTTAGGCTTTTGTGTGGAAATACAGGTCATCCTGTGGATAATCTGCTCCCCTATGTCCAATCTGTCCTTCAGTGTTTCTAAAAGATGAATAGAGCTGTGAACCCAGAAAAGGGTATTGTGATATATAATTGCAGTCCCATGCCTGTCTGATCGTCCTGCAAAGCAGTTTAGCATACTCTAGTCAGCTGCAGTCAGTATGAAGGACTGTTAAAAATTGCAATATCTAAAACTTTTTGCATACACCATTGAAAATTAAAAGTAGCTAATTACCTTCACTACCCGTGTCTGATTTTAAATAATTTATTATTGTTTCATACATTCATTCAAAGAGAACTGAAAAACATTTGAGTTGATGTTACAGACATCGATTGTGGGAACTTCTTTCCCCCAGTCAAGTACCTCTTCCACCTAGAAGAACATTTTAGCCATTCTGAGTCAGTAGTTATGGGGAAAGGTGAAGGATACAGTTTCTAAATGACTTTGATTTTTTTGGAAAGGGCAGTTAGAGAGTCACTTCAAAAAGATATGTGTAAATGGCAACCAGAGTGTGTTACAGCCCTGGATAAACTTTAAAGCTATGTCTGCCCTCTGATTTCTCGCTAGAAGATGGAAATGTCTTGTTTATCACAGGTGATTTGCTATTTTGAATGGTTTATGAGATTAGGGTGGTGTGAGCCTTGTTTGGAGACAGACTACACAGAAACATGGATTCGTTCTCAAGAATCTTAGTTAAAATGCGGATGACTGGAGTATTCAGATCTCAGAACCATATTCTTAATCTGTTGAGTAGATACTCAGTAGTAAGCTCTGTAAAATAGAGTGATTTTCTGTTGATACACTGCAGTAGTTAAGTAGAGACAGGAGATTTCCAAGCTTTGTTATAACCAGAGGATTATGGCTATAAACCAGAATTTATTATCATTTGTGCAGATTTAATATGTACTTATATATATGAATAAGGTATCTCTTTGGCAAATTTTTCATAATTACCTTTTTTTTTTTTTTTTTTGCCTTAGGCAAAAGTTAGCAATTGCTGGTTACTCTTGTTGCCACTTGTGTGTCAATGACATTTAGAGGAATTTGTCACAGTAGCAAAAAATACAATAACACTTCTTTAAAAGACTACATTAATACACATAATAACTTGGTTATGTTTTGTATGTAATACTTTTTTTTTCTGTCAGTTTGTACATATTTAAATATTTTAGCCTTCTCTAAAAGTATGGAAAAAGCTTTATGCATATTTTTGTTTCTAGTATGTACATTTTGACAGTGACAATAATAAAGCATGTGTTCCATCTAGCTGTGTAACCCCAAACAACTCTACTACACCTCTGCTAATGTTTGAAAACATCTACTGGCAGTATACCCAAGATGATTTTTTAAAGAGCTTTTTGTTCATATAACCTGATAGCTTGGGGAAGTTGATAAAACTTCCTATAATATTTACTGCAGTGTAAAACATTTTGAGGAAAGGAGTTATCTTCTAAAATGTTTTGAGCCTTTGGCTCTCAGAATTATCCTGGAAAGAATCTGAATGTGACTTACTAGGACAGATAATATTGCCATCTTTTTATTCCTTTCATACTTGAAACAATTAAACATAGTTAGAAAAAAAAACTACTTTTAGGAATGTGTGTGGGGTAAAAGTTTAGGTTTAGGCTAGGGTTATTTTTTTCAGTTTACCCTTTTATGCTTTACCTGTCTCAAAACAGTAAGATACCTTGTGTACCAGATGTGCTGCATATGTTACCTATATATATAGTAAAACTGATTTAAGGACAGTGTGTCCCAGCTGCAAATTTGCCTGCTTCTCAAGAGTTTGTTCCTTTTAACATAGTGTAGTATAATTTTTTTTCCTGTCTGTCTTCTATACATATTTGAGGGGGTGTTATGGAGAGGAGATATGAATAAGATTATCAGTGCAGCACATCAGGATAGAGAGGCACAGAATGCAGAAGTGGATGGTTTCCTCTTCCCATCCAGGAAACAGAATTTGCAGTTAAAAAGCCCTAAGCTTGAATAAATGTTACACAGGAAAGAAAATGTGAAAGGCAACCAATCTGGGGGATTTTATTTGCATTTTATAGTTTTATGAAAACTAAATAGAATTAAGAAGACCCAGTTCAGTGGCGGTGTTCTAGTTGGACATTGGGACTGCAGAAAAATGAGAAAAGGTCCTGCTTTGAGATAAAATAGCTTTATATTTGAAATGTTCTGATGTTTTCAGTTAACTGTTGTTTTTGTTTGTTTGTTTGTTTTTCAGTAGGGTTAGAGAGGTATAGCAGTGAGAGGAAGAAATGCAGGCAAATTTCTCAATCATTTTCTTTTCAGGGAAGTGGGAAAGATGTTCTCTATCTGGCATGTGCTGTGTTGGGATATACCAAGCGGGGGAGTCTGACAGTTTTTCTACCCATAGAAGGTGGCTTTGAAATGGTCTTTGGTTTTGGGTGTTTAATATGAAAGATGTCTGTCTTCAAGGAGAACTGCACCATAGATGGTATAAACCTCCTGCTTTTCCCAACTGAGCAACTTAAAAAAAAGCCATTAGTAGCAGATTTTCGGTAGCCTTTGTATGATTGCCTGTTTTCATGTCCCAAGAGTAAAAGTGATGAATTATTGACCTTTCTCAGCATTTATCAGGACTACCTGTTCTTAAAGGCAGTACTGTAGACAAAAGTTCATATTTTTTGATCTGTTGTTTAATATTTATTTTTCTTGTTTCTTGTTACACTGTATCAAATATTAAAATGGTAAAACAAGGCACACACATTTTTTGAAACTGAACTAAAAGGGCCATATTGGGGAAATAAACCAAGCATATATTTAGAAGTCAAGAGTTCAATATGGTATTGCTAAGAAAAGCCATATGCATTTTTAATTGAATAGTCAAAATATAGATGAAATTATTCACTTTGCATATATATTTAAAAAAATATAATCATATGAAGAAAAGACCTAACACAATTGTACTAATGATAACAACAATATTTGTTTTCTGGTAGTATTTAGATTTGCAGTTGGAATTGGTGGCTCATCTGAATATGAGTGGCTAACTGGGGTATCTATTCTATCCAGTATCTGAATTTTAACAAATATTTATTTTTCTTAGAAATCATATCCTCTTGCTACTTATAACCCATACTGATAGTAGGTTCTGTTTAATAACAAAATCCAATTATTTGCCTAAATGTGGTTTCTGTGCCTGTTCTAGAAATCTAACATAACCTAATGAATCTGCCTATTCATTATATTTTACCTTTGGCACCACATCAGTTCACAAGTAAATGCTACGCAGAACAATAGATCTTCCTACTAATTGCTGTTAGTCTATTGAAAAGCAATGAGTAACATGTTTGGAATATGTCCAAACAGCAAATTAAAATATTAAGAATCAGAAAAATAATGTAATGGATCAATAGCTATTGAAATATTTTCTTAAAGCAAATGTTGTGCTAATGTGGGTTGATGTGATATGCTATTTTTGAACATATAAAGGAAAGAGAAAATTGTATTAATTTCTTGGGTGAAAAATTTTATATGTAATAGATAGATTCTGGATCTCGGCTTCTTTCCAATGGAAAAAAAAAAAGCTATGTATCATTCCAAAGTCTAGGTATTTAATTGTAGTCACACATATGGGAGGATTAGGTGGATTCACAGGCAAACAAAGGGAATAGCTGAATCTTTAGAAGATATGACCTCTTTTTTCAAGAACTAAAGGCATTATAGCTACTGAGTTTAGGAGAAGAGCTTACTGGCTTAAGAGGTTTCACTGGTAAAATTCTGCCTATGAGTAACAAAAAAACCATAAGGGTTGTAAGGTGGGAAGATCACAAGAAGCAATGAATTCAAACTGATTTGAGAGAAATTTAGGCTAGACATTGGGAAAGGTTGCAGCAAATTTGTGCTTTAAGGAAGACTTGCCAATGGCAAGAACAGTTAAGCATTGGAATAGATTTTCTTGTGAAGCTGTGAAATAATAGAGTTTTTTATATTAAAATATTATATCTTGGAAACAGTATTGTTAAGTTGAAGCAGATAGGCAAACTACGTGACTTCCATAAGTTCTCTTAAGTCCGATCCTCCAAAATGTGCGCTTACCCAAAACTTACTTAGAAAAGTGAAAGATATTTAAATATCTAACTTTTCTGTTATATCTAACTAAGTTTTCTGTTGACTGCTGAAATGAACAGGCTCATGAGAAGCTACCCTAGGATCTGAATATATTCAGAGGACAAAAAACACCTGAAGAAAACTGGTGTTTTAAGTATTTTATTAGCTAAATCAGACCTTTGAGTTGTGGTTGTGATTTGAAACAAAAAAAAAAGGGGAACAGAACATCTCATGATTAATATAAATAAAATCAGTCTTTTCAGTGCTGTTTGTTGTAAGCTTTTTGGGACTTGAAGATGTCATGAAGAAGGACCTTGCTCTTTTTTGCTCTTGTTAATGTACAAAGAGCAGTGAAATAGGTGTATTAGTATTATTCATTTTCTGGTCTTTCTTACAAGATGAGGATTGTTGATTTCTGCCAGTATGTTCTTGTTACTCAAGCGCCTGGAGGCGTATCTCCAGGTGGCTCTATTGCTACTCTGACCTCTGGTAGGGGAGGAACAGAACCAGCCCCACAA
Organism: Neodrepanis coruscans; assembly: GCA_013400695.1. Classification (NCBI taxonomy): domain Eukaryota; kingdom Metazoa; phylum Chordata; class Aves; order Passeriformes; family Philepittidae; genus Neodrepanis; species Neodrepanis coruscans. The sequence goes on along the minus strand of VYZS01079819.1, from coordinate 39,291 downwards.
AAGGGTAAGCTGCAAATGGCTTCAGAAGGGTTCTCTGTTAACAAAGTAGGGTCACAAGAAAAAAACCCCAATCTTAAAACACCTTCACCCCATGACTCCTTTCTTCCTAGGCTTCACTTTGCTCCCAATTTCTCTACCTCTTCTCCTGAGTGATAGAGGGGAGTGGGGAATGGGAGGTCCAATCTGTTCATCACACCTTGTCCCTGTTGCTCCTTCCTCTTCACGCTCAATCCCTGCTTCTGCATGGGGTCTCTACTGTGAGAGACAGTCCTACAAGAACTTCTCTAGTGTGTCACAGACTCACACAGATCTTTCTGCGGGTTGCAGTTCTTCCTGAACTGCTCCACCATGAGTAAGTCCTTCAGGAACAAACTGCTTTGGTGTGGGCAGTTCTCTCCACAGGTCCTGCCAGAAGCCTGCTCCATCACAGGCCTTCCATGAGGTCACAGCCTCCTTTGGGCATCCACCTGCTCCAGCGTTGCTTCCTGCAGGAACTGCATGTATGTATCTGCTTGACTATGGATCTGCATGGACTGCAGGGGGACAGCCTGCAGTCTACCCCACGGTCTTCACAGGAATATCTGTTCTGGGATCTGAAGCACTTTCATCCCCTTCTTCTTCACTGACCTTGGTGTCTGCAGGGCTGTTTCTCTTACATATTCTCATTCGTCTTTTTTGAATGCTACTGGTGTTCCATTTTTTTTTCCCCCTCATCTTAAATATATTGTCCCTTCTTCACTGACCTTGGTGTCTGCAGGGCTGTTTCTCTTACATATTCTCATTCGTCTTTTTTGAATGCTACTGGTGTTCCATTTTTTTTTCCCCCTCATCTTAAATATATTGTCCCAGAGGTGCTGCCACCATTGCTGATAGACATGGCTTTAGCCAGCAGTGGGTCCATCTTGGGACTGGTTGGCATAGCCTTCTTTGGACATGGGAAGCTTTGAGCAGCTTCTCACAAGAGACACACATCTAGCCCTTCTACCTCTCCCCAGACCTTGCCATGCAAACCAAATATATTTATAGTCCACAACTGGTGCATGAAGCAGGTTCTGTGTGGAATTTTTTCGTGTCTGTTGAATAGTTATGCACTACAGTGTTGTTCTATTTAGAGATATAAAAGACCTAGGTACTAATTGTTTTCTTGAGCACCACTAACATTTCTTAAAAGACAGGAAATAAGGAAGTTTTTGTAAGTTACTATATTGCAAGTAAAAGCTTCTTTACCCCTTTACACTAGTTTTTCAAAAAGCATTTGGATTTTATGTTGTTCTGTGATGCCTGCTAATTAATCCTGACAGTGATGTTATACGATACCTTTTGGAATTTGCTACTGTTTTATTGTAGTAAATTGCAATGTTTTCTGCATATTTCTTTCAATACAAATTTATGGCTTTAAGAAAGAAGAAACACCAAACCACTTCTCCATTATTCAGAGTTGTACACATTTTGGAGATGTACATTCTGAATCTGGGAATAGATTTAGCCTCAAGAGAATCAAACAGTTGTTTGAAACGGTCACTGCTTGAGTATCACTTTCCTAACGGCTAGGAACTAATTGAGATTAAACTGAAATAGTTGTGAGATGCTTTCTCTTCCTGTGTATCGACAGTTACCACTGTCTGTTAATACTTTAAAAGTATTACTTAGCCATTAAAAAAATGCATGTGCTTTTGTGTTCCTCTTTTGTTTTAGCTTTTGCCTTTGTTTTTCTAAATATGTGCTGGTAGACAAAGTAAAGAGTCTTCAGCCTCATTTATTGTGAGAAGATCTTGTAACTGTTTTAAGCATTTTTATATATTTGGCTATAAAACTATATAGATTGTACCAGATGCTTCCTTATTTTATAGAATTATAATGGATGCCAATGAGTTTTAGAGGCAAACCTTTAAAGATAAAACCTACTCTGCTGTGTGTCATTTTCTTTGGTAATATAGTAGCAGCCCCATTTTATTAAATCTTTTACCTTTCCATTATTTTAATTAGCATTTTAGTAAAAATTTTTATATTTTAATAGTCTAAAAAGTTCTGTGTCTTCCCTAAAGACTATTTAAACGTTGAACATGTATTTTACCTGGTATTTGGCTAATAGTGGCATGATTTTCAAGTGGACTGAAGACCCAAGAACTCTCATTACTTGCAATTAGAGATTGTATTATAAAACACATGAGTTGAGCAATTTCATGGCCATGTCCACTTACTAATGTCATACCAAGGCCCAACAGGTTTATTGTAATTACCAGTTAATTAATAACCAGAACAATATCCATTTGTTATGATATATAGATGTCACTTGTAGTGTTAGCTATTTGTGAAAAAGAAATTTAAAGTTTGTTGCATAAATTAGCAGCAGTTTTTCCTTTTTGTTGCACTGCTGTGAATCCAAAAGCATTTTGCAAGCCATGCATGCCTTTTCACTTTTAAGTAAACTGTTTCTGGTAACAGTCTTTAGAAAGTAATCTGTAAGGTATAAATGTTGAAGGGAGCAATATGATTAGNCTGCTCCACCATGAGTAAGTCCTTCAGGAACAAACTGCTTTGGTGTGGGCAGTTCTCTCCACAGGTCCTGCCAGAAGCCTGCTCCATCACAGGCCTTCCATGAGGTCACAGCCACCTTTGGGCATCCACCTGCTCCAGCGTTGCTTCCTGCAGGAACTGCATGTATGTATCTGCTTGACTATGGATCTGCATGGACTGCAGGGGGACAGCCTGCAGTCTACCCCACGGTCTTCACAGGAATATCTGTTCTGGGATCTGAAGCACTTTCATCCCCTTCTTCTTCACTGACCTTGGTGTCTGCAGGGCTGTTTCTCTTACATATTCTCATTCGTCTTTTTTGAATGCTACTGGTGTTCCATTTTTTTTTCCCCCTCATCTTAAATATATTGTCCCAGAGGTGCTGCCACCATTGCTGATAGACATGGCTTTAGCCAGCAGTGGGTCCATCTTGGGACTGGTTGGCATAGCCTTCTTTGGACATGGGAAGCTTTGAGCAGCTTCTCACAAGAGACACACATCTAGCCCTTCTACCTCTCCCCAGACCTTGCCATGCAAACCAAATATATTTATAGTCCACAACTGGTGCATGAAGCAGGTTCTGTGTGGAATTTTTTCGTGTCTGTTGAATAGTTATGCACTACAGTGTTGTTCTATTTAGAGATATAAAAGACCTAGGTACTAATTGTTTTCTTGAGCACCACTAACATTTCTTAAAAGACAGGAAATAAGGAAGTTTTTGTAAGTTACTATATTGCAAGTAAAAGCTTCTTTACCCCTTTACACTAGTTTTTCAAAAAGCATTTGGATTTTATGTTGTTCTGTGATGCCTGCTAATTAATCCTGACAGTGATGTTATACGATACCTTTTGGAATTTGCTACTGTTTTATTGTAGTAAATTGCAATGTTTTCTGCATATTTCTTTCAATACAAATTTATGGCTTTAAGAAAGAAGAAACACCAAACCACTTCTCCATTATTCAGAGTTGTACACATTTTGGAGATGTACATTCTGAATCTGGGAATAGATTTAGCCTCAAGAGAATCAAACAGTTGTTTGAAACGGTCACTGCTTGAGTATCACTTTCCTAACGGCTAGGAACTAATTGAGATTAAACTGAAATAGTTGTGAGATGCTTTCTCTTCCTGTGTATCGACAGTTACCACTGTCTGTTAATACTTTAAAAGTATTACTTAGCCATTAAAAAAATGCATGTGCTTTTGTGTTCCTCTTTTGTTTTAGCTTTTGCCTTTGTTTTTCTAAATATGTGCTGGTAGACAAAGTAAAGAGTCTTCAGCCTCATTTATTGTGAGAAGATCTTGTAACTGTTTTAAGCATTTTTATATATTTGGCTATAAAACTATATAGATTGTACCAGATGCTTCCTTATTTTATAGAATTATAATGGATGCCAATGAGTTTTAGAGGCAAACCTTTAAAGATAAAACCTACTCTGCTGTGTGTCATTTTCTTTGGTAATATAGTAGCAGCCCCATTTTATTAAATCTTTTACCTTTCCATTATTTTAATTAGCATTTTAGTAAAAATTTTTATATTTTAATAGTCTAAAAAGTTCTGTGTCTTCCCTAAAGACTATTTAAACGTTGAACATGTATTTTACCTGGTATTTGGCTAATAGTGGCATGATTTTCAAGTGGACTGAAGACCCAAGAACTCTCATTACTTGCAATTAGAGATTGTATTATAAAACACATGAGTTGAGCAATTTCATGGCCATGTCCACTTACTAATGTCATACCAAGGCCCAACAGGTTTATTGTAATTACCAGTTAATTAATAACCAGAACAATATCCATTTGTTATGATATATAGATGTCACTTGTAGTGTTAGCTATTTGTGAAAAAGAAATTTAAAGTTTGTTGCATAAATTAGCAGCAGTTTTTCCTTTTTGTTGCACTGCTGTGAATCCAAAAGCATTTTGCAAGCCATGCATGCCTTTTCACTTTTAAGTAAACTGTTTCTGGTAACAGTCTTTAGAAAGTAATCTGTAAGGTATAAATGTTGAAGGGAGCAATATGATTAGAGAAAATGAGTGCACTGTTTGATGTTAGGAATAAAATCTTGTCTCCATTGAAATGGATGGTGAACTTGCTGTTTTACCAATGCCCCTATTTTAGCTATGTTGGGCAGCACTGAGGTCCTAATTCAGTATACTTTGTCTTTGTTTGTTGACTTAGGAAAGTGTCCTTTCCTATCTGTAAAATGTGTGAGGTAAATGACTTCAAAAAATAATTCATACTGAAACTCTTCTCAAATCAGCCAATTAAAGCATGTATTTCACTGGACAGTTTCTGCTTCACACTACAGTTCCTTATCCCATACTTGGTCATTCCAGCTCCTGGTGACACTGTCTTCTACTGGAAAAATGAGGTTATTTTCCTTGTTCCATGGATGCTAAAAATTATGGCTGTTGTGTAACTGCTTACTCCAATACAGTGAATTATTAGGGTTAGTAGTATGTCCTTCTGCTTAATTATGCACTTAGGCCTTACCTAAAGGCAGAACTGTACCCTTGCAGTCACTTAAGATATCTAGAGATGCTTGCTGCTCACAGAAGAAGTGCAAGAAAAAGATCGTTAAATTTTACATGAGCAAGTAGTTAAAATAACAGAAGTTATGAAATATCATTTCTCCTCAGTGTCTCTTCACAGGCTTAATGCTCTTCTTCAGCTAGAATTGCTGAATTTCTTCAGTGGTCCTTGTCCATCTCCAACACACTCCTACTTTCTGTCTTGTGTGCTCCCAAGAGAGTGCAGCTTCATTTTGCATGCACACGTGGGCACATGGGGAAGAAAAAAGGTGATAGTGAAGGAATCTGTTATGATTCTGAACACTGGGCTTTTCTACCCTAGTTTCTAGGCTTAGAAATAAATTCCATGTTGGCTTTGTCTGTGTGCTTGTTTAACTATATATATAGCCTTGACAATCCCTCTACTAATTATAAAATTCTTCCAGTGTAATTTTTAGGTTAGAATGTGGCTGGCTGCATGATCTAGTTCACTGAGCATTAGGGTGTTGTGTATTAGCTAGTGAATTACCAGTACTCTGATTTAGTTTTGTTAGATTATTGTCTGAAAATTGTCTTTTCTAGTACTAGCAGAGAGTTAAGATGAACAAGAAATTTGTGCCCTTTTTATAATTGCTTCCTCATTGCTCAGTGGGAGTTTTTCACTAGATAACTCAGTTGCAAACTTCCAGACAGCTAGTCCCTTAGGAAGACAGTACAGATTACAGAAACATAGAGAAGTTTAAGTTAGAAGGGACCTTAAAGATCCTTTAATTCCAACCACTCTTCCACTACACCATATTGCTGGGGAGACCAAGTCTATATGTAATTAAGGTCTTATATTTTCACATGCATTGTATTATGTTGTTGTGGTTTTTAAGTTTTTATCTTCAGTTTTGTGAACTGCGTTACGGTGAAAGCCAAAATGCTTTAGATTTATCGTAATTCTTAAAATTAAACCCAGTTCATAGAAATTACATAAGTTTCTATGAATTTGTAATATGATGTAAAAAGAATTGCAAGTCTCTGTTATAGGTATTTTAATGAGTAGTTTGAAAATTATTCTCCATTCACAAGATAAGTTTTGCAAGCCTCTCTTTTTCAGTGGACAAGATGGGAGTAAAAAGGATCAGTTTTACTCTCAGATTCCTTCTAATGCTATGACTCTGTGATACAATGATAAAGATGTCATATCTATCTCTAGGCTTATATAATTCCTGTTTACTATAATGGGAGCTGCAGACACCTGTGCCTCTTTAGGCAGAGAGGTTCTTGAATTCGTTAAATCTGTCCAGTACTAAAGTGACATATCAAACTAATATTTTCTTCATAAGAAAACAGAGCAATTATACTTTCTTTTTCAGATTTTTTTGTTTAAGAAAAAAGAGAAAAAACCACTGTAAAATTTCAAAGAAATTTGCAGTAAAAAGAGCAAGAAAAGGACTGAAATGTATAGCATATTTTCATTTTCTAATATTATATAATTGTAAAAGCCAAACAGAGAAACATTTGCTTTAGAACTTCTGGTTTGTTTCATTGCTTTCTCCTGCACTTACTTACATTATGGTTTAAAGGTATAGGTTAAGCAGAGATGTTCTTACAAACTGTGATTTGATCCTGACTTCTCACTGTAGCTTCGTCTTTTAATATAAACTGTAGCCATTTAAAATAAAAAGAGCTATTCTGGATGTTATGTACGAAGGTTATGTACAAAGACAAAGGAAATACAGAGTTTTGTAATGAAGCCTTAATGTTAATTTTGAAAAAACAAAGAGTTACCATAGTAATATGTAGGTTGCAAAAAATTTATAAATCTGATGTATTAGACTGAGGAAACTCTTAAATTGCATGACATGTTTCTCAAATTTTGTGAATAAGAAAGCTTAATTCTGTGCATTTGTGGGGTTTGCCTCAAATAGTTTATCTTTCTGCAAAACGTGATAAAATATGTAGGCATTGGTAAATTATGCAAGCTAAATATTTTCCAATCATCTTTCTAATTATGTTGTTCTTAAGATAATAGTTGTTTTGGGTTTTTTACCCCCAAAATTCTAAAACATAGAGGTGTTTTTCAGTTAAAGAATTTGTAGCAGTTCTGTTGCTGTTCAGCAACTGTGTGTTTAATATTTATGATTTTTAAAAATGTGGTGCAGTATATTCTGTCTGTCCCTATAAATTTAATTTTAATTTTGTTATATTTACTGATTTTTTTCTAGAACAAACTTAGCAGTAATATTTTCTGTATGAAACAGGGCTTTGGTGAACAGACCAAAAGATAGAGTTTAAATAGTGAGATCCACTCTTGCTGTTTTAAAAAGCCATAGTTTTCATACTATACACTATGAATATTGTATCTGAGTTATTGGTTCTGAGTACCATAGGCTGTTCTGTTAGCTTTCTGAGTCCATGTGCCAAACTGAGCAAAATATTTTTGTGGAGCAATTTGCAGGGTCAGTTGCTTAAACAGTTAATTTACTCCTTATCTCAAGTCTCAACAAACAGCCTATTTTTAGTTTCAGTACTATTTATATATTTTATACTGATAAAGAACAATTTAAGAAATAAATTTGCACCCTATCATCCTGTAATGCCGTCTAAATATTGCTGTGCTGGATTCAGCTGTACTCACAATAACCAGTGACCTTTTGATTCACAGGAGATCTGAACTATTTAACTTTCTAAGGTGATGTTTTTGCTGATGTCTGATCTGGTTGAGTGTTATAGCTTGGATAGTTCTTCCATACTGGTATGTTAGATTTAAAAATAGATCTTATTATTAAATATGTTCAATAACAGAAAGTACTTGTGGTTAGATAGCACTAGGGTATACCACCATTAGTATTTTTCAGCTGGAGTTCTATTGCAAAATCTCCTTTTCCATTATTAGTATCTTTTTTTTTTTTTTTTTTTTTTTTGTCTTTTTTCTTTTNTTTTTTTTTTTTTTATGTAGCATTCATTCTTTCCTATAGAATAAGTTGAAAGCACACAGATCTGAGTATACCTGGACCGTTGCTCTGCTTTCAGATCTCTTATGATGGGGATTCTACAGCTTTTCCAAATTTTCATGCTGCACTCATCTGTTATGTCTGCATTTACTCCGAGTGGTTGCTGTGGCATCAATCATTTTGTCATATGGGAAGGCTGGGGCAGAAAACACACACACATACAGAGCTCTTTGAAATCCTAATATACTTAACCCAATTAAATTGTAAAGATAGTACTGTATCTATGATTACTGAGTTGCAGTTGCAGAATGTGGTGGATAGCAAATCCAAAAAACAGTGTTTAGTCCCTGTCAGGGAGGAGGAAGATATCTGAGGACACCCAGAATCAGTTGTGAGGTGTGGCATTCTTAATTGAGGAGGCAGTGCTGGAACAATCCTTCTATTATTCCTTGGCCTCTGTCCTTGAGGGGACTGCAGCTGTTTTTCCATGCCTAATTGTTGCCACCTTTTTGTTTGCACCTCATACAAGGGTGTTTTACTTGTATGAAATGCATATTCCTTGATTTGCCTTGTTATGCTGATTCTACTGAAATCCCAAAGGTATATTCTTCCAGTAACTGACCATGATTTATGTTTATACCCCTGCATCTGCCATCTTCCTGATTTTACACTTTGGGAGACCTTTACTTCAGATCACAGCATCAGAATGGCTTCTCGCACTGCCCTTAGTGCTCTTCCTCTGCTTTTCAAAAATACCCTAGGTCAACAGACCACTAGTGTTTTCGGTTTGCCAAGGGATGCTATTTAATTATATTTCATTGTTTTTAAATGCAGAGTCCATGCATGTAGCTCTTCAGGAGTAGCATCCATGAAAGCTCTTGACCACCTACTGTGGCTGCCCGAGAATTGGGAAGACAGTTCATAACAGTGTATTTGATATTGTGATATTATGACTAATGTCTTTCTTGTGTTGCTTTTCTTCATGCAGAAAGGTAAATGTGTGAGGGAGAATTTTATTGATCCCCCCTCGCATCCTTTTAAAAATACACAAGTTCCTCTTCACTTGAGCTAAAAGTGTTCAAAGCATTACGTCTTGCTTTCCAGCAGTACAATTTCTGACAGTTTTGAGGGAGGTCACTAGCAAATCTCTGTCCAATGGGATAATAAAATGTCTCATGTTTTAAATCTGTTTTTGTGTAAACATTTGGTTCTTGGGAGTAAGTAGGACATGCAGTTGCTACTGTTGACAATCTTGAATATTTTGAAATGCATCCATCTCTAATTGCTCTCTGTGAAGTCTGACTTTGTGTTTCTGTTTTCCAAACTCTTGGCAAATTATTTCTTGGCGGCTTATTTCTTTATGACAGAGATGGTAAGTGAATTTTGTGCTAAAGTACAAAACCAATAAGAAAATGTTTCTTTCATATCCTTAAATTTGAATGTTAGGGTGTTGCAAGGCCAGCAGCTCCCTGGGGTTGGGGTGTGGGTCCCAGGAGACCTGATCAGACAGGGCCTGTCTGATCCCAGCCAGGAGCCAGGCAGCTGGGGGCACAGGGACAGTCCCAGTCCTAGGCACCAGTCACTCCTCTGGGAAGAGGAACAGGCCAGCCATTGCCCACAGCAGACAGGGCAAGGCTGTGGGGGGCTGGAGACTGGCCCTGCCGTGGCATCACTGGGATGGTGGCTGATGGCTGTGGGGTCTGGAGTGAGGTCCTGTGCTGCGGGCAGGGTATGCTGACCAGGGACATTGGTACCTTCGGCCTTGATGTTGTATCTGCTTTTGTAGCTGATCCAGTAAGAGAGTCACTTACATGTGCTGTGAATACAACAGAAGAATACCAGCATTCATTGACACACTGCATTTTGCAATTTTGCGGTTTTGCATCTTGTGTGCCAGGCATATACTTGTCTTTTAAAGACCATACACATTTCTTTATGGATGCGGTAATGGGCCCTGAGCAAGCTCAATCTGGACTGGCAGCTGAACAGAACTTGAGTCCTGTGCTTGGAGTGATTGGTACGTTGCTGTGCGATGTTAGTACTTAGGATCTGTCTTCTGAAAATGTCCCTTCTTTATAAGGATAGAAAAGGAATACAAGAGAGGATTGGTAATACTAGGTTGAACTGTACTGGACTTTCTTTAAGGCATCGCTGATGTTATCCCTTAGGTCCTCCTTCACTAAACTGTGTATAACGAAAGGTTTGCTGCGTTTTAATAGTACCTGAAAGTCTTAGAAATGCATGAAGTTGTTTTCCATGGATCTGGCTTTGTGAAGTGTCTTGGGATGATGGATCTACTGCAGAATACTTTTAAACTGGTACTTTTATCTCCTTTTCCATTTCTCTCTTCCAGCTGATGGTTCAGACATTGAGTACCATTTAATTTGGGATAGCATAGTTTATCTACAGCAGTGGACTGTGTTGCCATGACACAGAGTTTAGGAGTCATTGTAGTATCACAGAGAAGTGATACAGCACTTGAAAGTAGTGAAAACATACAGTTTTACATTGCAGTCTTAAAACAAGTTGCAAAAATTAGGATCAAGCTTTGTGTGGTTAAAGTATTTTTCCTCTGTCTGTATTGCTTCTGGTGATGTTACAATAGTATGACTTGCATCCCCACAAGTAAAGTAATACTTGACTGTATTTGTGATTGAATAGCTCATATTTCAGATGTTATCATGCTTAAATCATATATAAACATATTGATTAATTTAAACTGCAGTAATACAAAATGGCCTTTGTATTCCTGTGTGCAAGAGACAGGCTGCAATGCCAATGAGACCCACATTGTCGTTCTGTGGGATAATTTTCATAGCTTGCGCTTACTATTTCTCAAATGACTTTTGATAGCATTATGCTGTGCTGCAGGTAAATCAGTAACCAGAACTCTTAAAATTTCATCCAGCTTGAACAGTGTGTACTCTTTAAATTCTGCGAGTATCTCAGATGATATCTGTGTGCAATGAATGTGCAGTGTACAGTAAAGCTTTGCTGGTGAAAACCTTGGTAGAGAGGGATAAGGGTTTACTTTGTATTTCAGTTGTATCACATTCCCAGCTGTGCTGGAAGTTTATGTACAGTTCTGAGGCTTGACAGGCTTAAATGCACATTTGTGGATAGTAGTTTGACCAAATTTCAGTTTTGCTGCAAGAGTGACTGCTTGCAGCAGTGTGGATGTGCTGTACTTGTAAGAGAGTTTGCTTACGTGTTCATTTACATTTTACTGTATGGAGCCTGCTTTTGGTTTTCAGTTAATGACTACAGTTTGAATTTTGGGTAAAAATATGAAAATGCTGTGACCACAAAAATGGCATACTTATTGGATCTTTAGCACAAGCAGATGATGAAAGGTTTACTTGCATTTGGGACACATTCTGCACAGGCAAAAATATTCTAATTTATATATCCTTAATGTTCAACATCATGAAAATTGAATTAAGAGGTTTAAGTGCATATTTGTGTTCTGTGGTATTAGGTATATATATACAGTGAAAAATATTTCATAAATACCGTATGCAAGGAACTTGAATGTTATGACTAAATGCATATTAATATATGTCATTAGTTTTAAGGAACTTGGCTTTTCCAAGATTTATAACAAGGGTTGGGAGATGGAGAATAGTTATGTACCTTCCAGCTAGTAAAAGACAATTGCTGCTTATCAGTTGGTAATGGTAAATTCTGAATTTGCACACTGAAGCATTTGTTGGCAAAAAGGCTTTTCATCCCTAATTATAATGTTTCCTCATAAATGTAAAGTTAGTAGACTTAAACACTGTAGGTCCACATCTCTTGCTTGCTCAAATCTTCTGTTGCTCAAGTCCTTTTACTCTCTCTTGCCCTTTCCCAACTTTTATTCATCTAATTAATTTTTTTCAAGTTAAGCATGAGAACTTCATAGATTATAACAGTAAACTATGTTATATTCTGTCTAAAAAACTGAGTTTGTTGGAGATATTTTTCACCCCTTACTTTTATCATGTACTATTTCAGATTTTCATCACTTTTGTTACTGGAAATCTGATCCTTTTGTCAGCCTTAATTTATTTGCAGCATACATCCATATGTTATTTTGCACTTTCCCTCCTTCCAGTATTAGACCCTGCTGAAATTACAAATATGCTCTTTTTCCTTTTTAGCATTTTTTTTTCCTCACTAAAGAAAAATAGTTATTTTTCCAGCATTAATTCAGATTGTGTACATATAGTATTGTTTTCATTATTTCTATTCCCAACAAACAGTGGCTTGAAAAAGTATAGTCCTACTTTTAGCAGTAGTGTTGAGCACTAATACTAGCACTTGACACTCTCTTTTTAGCAGTACCTCTGCCATTCGCATTTGTTAGGATGGCAGTTGTCCTTTCACAGCCTCATAGTGGTGATAGTGTAACATTAATCTGTCATCAGTCCATCACTTTTAGTCCTTTTTACTCCCTATCATTTCCAACCAGTAAATTCCCAAATTTTTCATACAAATTATTTTTAGTTTCTGCCTACTTGGCTTTCCATTTCATTGTTCTCATCCCACTTCTGTTAAATCCATCATCAGAAAGGCATTCAGTTCTTCCTATGTTGTATTTTAAGCTTTTTTATTAACAGTGCTTCTTAAATTTGTGTCTCAGAATTCTTTTGAGCTTCTAATTGAGATGTACAATAAAAAGAATTCAGTAACCACATTTTCAGTAACCACATTTACAGTAACATTTTATTTTGCCCATAAAAAAGCTCTGGGGCAAAAAGCAAGATTTAAGATCTGAAATGGGTTTAAACTGGCATTTGGAGGTTAGATTTGCAAATTAAAACTGGTGTTCATGTCTCTGAAGACTTGATCAAAGGTGATGTAAGCTTGTATTACTAGCTTGTTCTTTTAGGACATTTTTCTTATCATATACCAGGCTTTCGTGATTAAATTAGAAAAGCATGTTTTGGGTTTTTTTTTTTTGCAGAACTGAACTTTTAGATTTTGGTTTATCTATGACAATTATCACCTCGATACTCTGTATTTTGTCTTTCTGTTTGAGGCTATAAAACCACTCAAAACTGTAATGGTTTTCACTTAGTTGGTTTAAGAAAAGGTATGAGCAGAAGAATGAGTAGGGTTATTTGTTCTCTGGCAGCTGCACAGCAATATTTTCATTTTTTTGATACCCAGTGTTTGAGAAATGTAGTTTGAAATTGCTATGGCTTTTATGTCTACAAAGAAAAGATTAATATCTTGTGAATTTGACTGCATATTTTCCAGTGTGTTAGGGACACATGCTTTTCCAGTTGGTTTTGTATTTTTACTGCAAACAGATGATCAAAGTGTAGAAGAGGAAGGATAAATTTCAGAGTTTCTCTCTCTCTTTTTTTTTTTTTTTTTTTAATTAAGAACTCCTTTAAATTTAGAAGCCTGAAAAGACCCTTTGAATAAAGTGGAAGCTGTTAAACATAAATTGTGACAGAAGAGCTTTGGACTTTGGTCATGAAATATCTATCTTGATTAAAAAAAAAAACAAAACAAAAAAACCACCAAACTCCCACCATTTTTAGCAACTGAATAGGTGAAATTAGATTCCAAAATACATATCTTTTTCACAGGGATGACTGTTTCCCATTGCTTGCCTCATTCATTTGTGAAGAAACATCTTTTTTTTCAAATCAGCATAAGTGATTGCAAATACTAACATTTTACTGGCTTTGGAGTATTAGTGAAGATGTATAGTGTGAAACTCTGATTTCCAGTTTTTTTATAGGAAGGACTTGCGTGATTTAATTTCACTGAAAGGTGAACAGAAGTTCGTGATTCTTTTAGGTGAACCATGACTCAGCTTTGAATCAAACCACATATGAGGAGAGGTTTCTGATTTTATTCAACACCAATGTAAATTGGAAGGTCCGAGATCCTGAGATGTCTAATCCTGAAATTAATTGCAGAATTTAGGGTATGAATTCACATGAACTACATGGAGAAAAGAAAAAAACCATTGTTTTCCTGTAAGCTGTTTCCCATCTCTAGTTCTCTCAAGCAGTATGTTCTTTATCCTATGGACCAATCTCAGAATTCTACCCTGGTCTCTTGTGTCAGAGAGAGTGATGAAAGTGTTACCTACTGCTGGCCCTTCCCTTGTATCATTTACCCTCAGGAGGATTTTGGAGGCATCTGCTTTATAAACGGCGTCTTCTATCTTCTTTTGAAAATTGTTAATACACTTTTAAAAGTAACAGGCTTAACACATTTACAGCACCATGCAAACTATAAACTTGATTTATATGGAAGTACATATTTTACTGGAGCAGGCAGTGTACCCTAGCTGCTTATAATTTGACTGTAAATGTACAGGGTTTTTTAATATTACAAACTCAACTAAAATTGTGATTTTATGAAAGTGGAATATTTTGGCTGAGTTGTGTGACCTCTTTTCATCTGTAAATACATCAGGATCTACATTGCTTCACAGTAATTGCTGATGAAGGGTTTCTATTTTAGGCTGTGATTTTTTATGTAATATATGTTTCTCAAGTACTGCAGCAAAAGCTGGAAATTCCTTTATGCATTTCAAATGTTTTAGTTTTGGGGGTTTGTGTTGAAACCTTGAAGAAAAAACAAAAGTAAAACTCACAGAATTTAAACCCTACAAGTGTGATTTGTATATGCTATAACTTTTTCATTATTTACTAACTTCAGATGCTATAAATCTTATGCTTGGAATCAAAATATTCTGTTCAGTGGCTGCAGTAGTAGGAGCACTTAGACAGCAAGTAGCGAGTTCAGCTGACAAGATTCTGGCTTGTATTTCTCCAACACAAACATGGCTCATAGAAAATGGATACACAGACTAATTCTGGCAGAAGTAGCAAGAGCTCTCACAGGAAGAAGTTCTGTGCAGGTTGGAGAGCTGTGCAACTGATCTAAACGCTGCTCATCTGAGTCACCAAACAGGCTGAGTTAAAAATTCCTCAAATGTAAATAAGATTTATCAGTTTCAGTAAGCAAACCTGCAGAATTTGATAAATGTCTAAAAAAAAAAACCAAAAAAAACAAAATAACAACATTTTAAAAGATAGCTAGAAAGCTTTCTTGGCCTGAAATTCAACCAGCTTTGAATTTATCTATACAGTGTTTAATTAGCGTCTTTGCAGAGCAACGTTAAAATAATACTGTCCTCCAATCCCTGAGAAGTAAGGCTTCCTCAGAACTGCAGCTGAACTATATGTGGCATAAATTATAATTTGTGTGCACAGTATCTTTCTGGAGCTTTAAGTGATTATGCAAAATTAGAAAAATATGAAAGTGGACTTGTCTAAAAAATAGTTACTGTTCTGTTACCTTCCTTTTTTTAACATTTAAGTCCATTTCCACTTAGAATTAGTATGTTTTCATTCAATTATTTAATCTATTACTGTTAAGAAGAGCATGCTCCACAGTTTGTGTCATCCATCTGTATTTTTTTTTCTAAACTAAATGTGCTTAATAGAGGAGAAAGCAGTCATTTATTTCAACATGTCATTAATTTTCTCGATTTACTCTGCTTCTTGGTCAATAGAATAGGCTTTTCAATGTAGTGTAAACTAATTCCAGTCAGAAGAAAGTGTTATTAACACAAATTACATGTTTTTAAATAAGAAACATTACCAGATACTCAATGTTTTTAGTCTGCACAGGACTAGGCTTTGAATATATCTGGAATATAGCTGGCATATTAACACTGTTTGTCAAGCAGAAAGGGGGAAAGGCTGCCCTTCAGAGATGGAGGTTAATTTAATCTAAACTGCCTGATGGTCTTGAGTTTGGCAGCTCCATTTTGCCTGATGGAAGTGCAGAGGTGAGACATCAGCACGGATGGGTTGGGGGAGGCTGGCTTGCACTGCTCCAGGCAGCCAGAGGGAAGGGTCTGAGGGTCTTGGCAACACCTGTGCTGTTGTGCCAGTACTTTGAAGCAAAACATCAGCATGTGGAAAAAGCCCACGTAATTAGCTTACTGCTATGAAATCAATGGGGTTAGAGATTCACCTCCCTAGAGGGTTTCTTTTGTGTGATGGTAAAATGTAAAAACTGACTCCAGGATATTACTGAGATTATGCCCCTTCTTCATTTAACTGTCACAGAAAAGCTGACTCCAGCCCCAGTGAAACCAAGTATTCAGGGTCTTCTGTGCAGGGGATAAGGAACTTGATTATTGCTCTAGACCACAGAGGTCCACTTCCATGGCCTGTGTGCTCTTCCTGCTGAGGACTGAGGTTGGCAGGGCAGCTTCTAAGATATAGGCAAAGAAACAATCAGTTGCCTGGAAAATCTGAAAGAATTGCTGGCAGCCTAGATTTTTCCACAGTACATGAGAAGAATGATGCATGTCGGGTAGCATCTTTGTGTGTGTATATATATATATATATATATATCTGGTCTTGAACAACCTAAGTATGGTACGTATTTATTCTTTATGTAAAAAAAAACCATAATGTATTCACAGAGGCCAGTATCAGGCAAAGAAAGGCACTTCAATGTTGCTTTTGCTGTTTTGATGGTAATTTTTGGAAAGTATGAACTAGTAAATATGGTTATGTGTGAAAATACTGGTAGGAATATAGGAGTCTTTGCATCACTTTTTAAGAGTCCAGTTGTACACACACTGACACTGTGATTCATATGCTGACCTTAATTCATGTTACAGTGCCCCTTGACAGTGTGCCAGCTGTGAACATGCACATGAAGTATAATGGAATTTGTCCTTGTGTGCTGTCATGAAAATACGAGGCTTGTCAGCCTTCTCTTAGTTACCTTTGCCTTGTTAGATACTATAAATAAGGATATTCAATGTCATGAAGTATCACTTGTCAGGAAGGTCTGATTGGTTAACGTTGGATTGGAATAAAAATTTCATATAATGCAGCCAGTTGGAGGGAATGAGGCAGAGTTTGTCATCATCTTTTTAGAATAGAGCTCATAGACAACTTCGCTGTATACAAATGGTAATAATCTTTTCATTACATGGAAATAACCTTACAGGTGGTTGGAATGGAGTGTTGCCATAGTTTTCACCTTCTTATTTTACCATTGATATTCAGTCTAAGATCTGAGGGAGCCCTGTTGTTTTTACATTATGTTAAAAAAACAGTTTCCAGTAAAAAATTCCAAATGAAAACGCTTACTAACCAAATAAAACCAGCAGATAACTTGACTTACACCTGTTTGATATCAATAGAAGCTCAAGATATGGGTTTTTAGGTAAATTGCCCATTTGGAGAAAGGGGTTTTGTAATTTGGAACAGAGTATTTTCTGAACAAGAAAAAAAGGTGTGAATAATATCACAAACAACTGCAGTATTGTCATTATTAAAGAGCAGAAACTTTTGCCCAAAACTTAGTAATTGCTCATCCTTTCCTGCTCATTGCAGGAAACATTCTCTCATGGACATGTGGGGATACCAGCCCCCTCTGAACTAGTTTGGTGTAGGGACAGTGCCAGCTTTCTGGTTAAAATAGCTGGAATAATTTTTCGTGCTATGTGCCTGTATCGGGAAACTTCTTGTTTGGGCTGCATATGATGCCCTGCAGCACTTCATAATTTTACCTCAGGGGTAACCCTGCTTTGAGAGTGTATCTTCGGGACTGCACACAGTCCCACCCCAAAGCAAGGAGATAAAATTTGGTAAAAATACTGCTTTTAGTTTCATTGAGAAACAGGTGCAGTTTATGTTGCTCAAAGTAGAATTTGCATCTGAGAAGGCTGCACAGTGGCATCTAGCATGCTGGTATTTTTGTTTCATGAAGTACCGTTTTTCATGTATGGACATAGGCTGGTGAGGAAGATGGAGAAGGAAGAAAAGGAAAACCCTCTGGTTCTCAACTGGTACTGTTGAATTCTCACAGTTGTGTCATCTCATGCAAAAATTACTTCAAAGCTCTTCCTGTATTGCAAGGACATACATCAGTCCTTCAGTTCCTGCTTCTGTGCTTAGTTGAGGCATATCTGATACCTAGAAACTCTGCTTGTGTTTAACTTTCATGTTGCATTGACACTGAAAATATATCTAGAAACATCCAATTAATAACATGATTTTGTTTTTTTCTGAATAAGTATTGAATTCCAGGAATGTCATAGCTATCATTCCCAGACATTATTTCACATGATTATGATGTTTTACATTGGTTATGGTCTTTGGGTTGATAGGAACAATGTTTCTGTCACTAGAGGCTCTGCACTAAAACCAGCCAAACATATTGTGCTAAAAGGAAGAGAAAGGCAAGTGTCGTGGT
>VYZS01079819.1:3621-13875 GCA_013400695.1 Neodrepanis coruscans | reverse complement strand
TAAAAAATATTAATCAATAGCAGAAACTACAAAACATGGAAAGCGGCTATATGGTAGGCTATGGGATTATATTTTTTAAAAATTTAATTTTATTTTATTTTACTTTTAATTTTTTCTAGGCAGTCATAAATTGGTATCTGATATATCGGAAAGCAATATATATTTNTTTTTTTTTTTTTTTTTTGATAATCCATTAATGAAAGTTATTGGATTCTACTGAGACAAAGACACAGCATGGCATATGAACACATATCAGTCAGTGGATGCTCTTGAATGAGATGAATGACTTAAGTTACAGAAATTTGAAAGAAGCTTAAGTATCATATGTGCCTGGACAAATTGAAAGAAGTTGCAGTTTTGCAAAGACTTGTCTAACATTAAAACAATGAGCAGGATTCTGAATTGTTATTTAATAAGATCCTTGAAGAGATGATTGATATTTGTTTTGATTTGAATTGTAGGGTGACAGGGAAGTGAACTGGATTCTTCATAAGGTTTTTGTATCTGATCTGTGATTTCTGTGGTCTTTTTAGGTTTGACATGGTTGGTTGTTTCTTCTTCCTTTGAATTTTTTGGAGTAACTGGCCTACAATGGGAAAGAAGTTTTTGTATTGTTTTGTTTTAAATAGCCCAATAAAACTTTAATTTTAAAGTATATTTATGTAATATATTTTGCAAGGTGTACAGATTCAGGGAGTTAATTTTGATATTATTTTGGTAGTTTGAGTGGATTTGTGAATAGATTTGATGAATATAAATTGACTTTTGTAAAGGTACATACTTTTAATACAAATTTTCTGAAATTAACTCTGAGATGACTGGTAGTGTAACATCAGTAACTTTAGTTTAGCCTAGGTATTTGAAATTTTCTTCTGTTTGTATGTGTCATGATGTTATAATGAATGTTTCTCTTTCTTTGTGATAAAAATTAACTCCTCAGCTATAAAGCAGTTTTATGAGAGATACTTATTGCAGATGTCTGAGAGGACTCAGAAGCATTTTAAAGAATGAGGTACCTAATAAATATTTAGAGGGTTTTGATGGTGAAGACTGGTTTTAAATAAAACACCAGACTTTTGCTATTTTGCTAGTTGAATGTTAGGGCTGTTTATGGAAAGAGTTGCTCTCTAACATTTTTTATTCTTAGACTGTTTGGTGAATAATGTTAGACCATTACTACAGGAATGAAATATTGTAGATATTGTAGTTTTATCAGTAATATCCATCTAAAAAGACATTTCAGCATTTTACTGATCTTGGATTGTTTTGGTTTAGCTTTTGTTTTGATTTGGGGTTTTTTTGTCAGCTGAAAAGCAAAATCAAAAAACATTACTCTTTGTTTTCCAGATTTTTCAGATTTGCAAATATGAAGTCAAAAAAGATGGAAATTATATGTTATATATATTTGGGTTTAGTACGTATCTAAAGCCAATAGAGAAAATTTTAGCTATATTAAAAAAAATTAAAAAATATTAATCAATAGCAGAAACTACAAAACATGGAAAGCGGCTATATGGTAGGCTATGGGATTATATTTTTTAAAAATTTAATTTTATTTTATTTTACTTTTAATTTTTTCTAGGCAGTCATAAATTGGTATCTGATATATCGGAAAGCAATATATATTTGTAAAAAGGAAGCAAAGTGTGTGTCAGCAGCATGGAACATGTCCTTAGAATCACACCCAAGGAGCTAAAAGTTAATAAATCTGTAGAGACTATCATTTAAATATAGCATTAATTCTTTTACTTTTTTTTTATGGAACTATATATTTTCTAAACTACTGAAAAAAAAGATGTCTTGTTTAATTCTTTCTTTCTTTTGCTCTCATTGGCATAATCAGAGCAAAATTAATTTCTATTAATACGTTGATAGTTCTCAATCTAACATGCTGCCTCCTTGTCAGCCTATCATCTCTATAATGGGACAAGGCAGTTGACTTTAAGGAATTCTTATTTTATTACTTGTCTTATATCTTTCATTATTGTTATGCACAGTCACATAAAATAGCAGGTCAAATTGTGTTGAATAAAATCACAAAATTGAAATCTAGTGGCTTTCACAGTGTGAAACCAATAAAGAACTGCAGTATTCCCATTCACATGACTGCACTACTACTGAGTTTTTGGGAAGAAGCTTCTTATACATCTATTAGTATTCTCCATTTGGAGCAGGAGCTTGTTATTGGGTTTTGTGATATCTATAATTAAAGTTTCAGTGTGATATGTTATAAGCACGATTATCTCATTTATCTTAATTGCATAGGCATTACATTGCCAAAATCAAACATACATTTATAAAGTCAGAATATATTCCTGAGGGCTTGTTAGAATATTCAATATTATATCTGTACTTTGCTAACACAGAATTTGTTACATGTACATATAATGTTTATTTTTTATAATGTTGGCATGAGGGAAGTTCATATCATGCAAGGAAATCCTAAGAAATCATAGAAGACAGAGAAAACACTGAAAGTTTTAGGAAGTTCTCCATAAGAAGTTGAGAATTCTCTCTTAGAACATCCCTCTGAGGATATGATTTGATTTTTAATTTTTACTGATCTTTTTATGCAGCACATCTGTTTCAGAAAAATTTCTGTTCCCAGACTGGGAAATTTGTAAGTCTTGAAATTGTATTGAAAGAAATGTAATTTAGTTAGGCAAACAAGACTAGCTATAGCAATGCTATGAAAAATAGAAAACACTTTACAATAAATTCTCTTTGGCTAGGAAAAATAGAGAATTAGAGTGGGCCATCATGAAAAACAGTCCCTCCATGTTAAATTTCCCTTTTAGAAGTCATTAGTTCTTTGCATGGAAATAAAAAGAAAAATTGCACATCCTGTTTCTTTTTACATGAAAATAAATACTGGCATTTCCCACCTTGCTCAGCAAAAAGAAGAGTAACAATACGTGTGGCAGTGACTCTGACATTTCCTGACTGCAGACTTTGTCTGCTGCTTGTGCTGAAGATCTGAAAAAATCTAAATGCATGTTTCAGGGATGTATTTCTACTGTTTTTGCTCTCTTTTGCTAAACCGCGTTTCACAAAAGACACAAGAAGCAGCAGATTTATTTTTTTTTAGAAATGTGACAGCTTTCTACTTTGGATAAAAACCTCTAACACAGACTTCATTTGCGACTGATATCAGGTTCTTTTTTTCCTTTTTTAAGTGGAAATTGCCATTTCTAGGGACTTGGACAGTTAGGTTCAATGGAAAAAACATGCTTCAGCTTCTCTTAAAGATAGGAAATTTATATGAACACTTACCAGTGTTTTCTCAAGTTTGAAGACATGCAGGTCCTGTTCTAATGCTACATCTCCTACCTTTGCCAACATGCACAGGACTGAAATTATTGCCTGTGTTTCATTTTTGTTTAGCTGGATTTTTTTTTCCTTTGCTGTTTTGAAATCTCTCTCCAAAACTGAAACTTCCAAGTTTCATATATGCTACTGGCATTTCTATGTAGTAACTGGAGTTATTTATAGAGGAAAAAGATCCAAGAGGGAGAAAGCAATGGTAAAAGTTATGTTGAAATAAAGTATTTGGAGACCTCTTACATCCTTCTCTTCTAGCAATGTTTAATGTCTGTAGAAGAAGTGAAATGTTTCCTTACTTCTGTGGAAATAAAAACATTTATGTGAGATGTGCAGAGAAGGGGAGTCTGAGAGCAAGTGAGGATCTGAGGAACAGCACCTCAGCTAAACTCCTAGTACTCTTCTCATTTACAGCTTGAAAGAAAATAGAAATTTCAGGCATACTGTTTGAGGTTATCATTTATGGAAACTTTGATCTTCGCTTTACTCTTTTAGCATCCTTCTGTAGAGGTTACTGTTCAGCTCACAGGGTAAGACATCGTAAGTATTGAGGTATAGCTGTCTGTATGCTTGTGGCACTTTTTTAAAATACAAACCTGGATTTGGTTATCAACAATAAGAAGATGGATCAGAAAAAGAAAGAACAAGACCCTCTTTAGGCTTTAGCGCTACAGAGGTCTCAGTGAGTTTATGCAAGCTAGATTTACTAGGACTTCTGTTAGTAAAATTGGCTAAGTGATTGTGTAAGTTGATCAAGCCTCAGCAGAGGTGACCAAAAGAGAAACGTCAGGCTGTATGTCAGGCATCTCTCTGTTTTGTTTTTTCTTTTTAAATGCATGTGCTAGAGTACTTATCTGAGGTATAAGACCTTTTAGTAGCCCTCTGAGGATATTTGTGTCTCTGCACACTATCTTAGACCAGCTTGCTATTCACACTTTTCAGCCTGTGAAGGAGTGACTAAACCCTTAAAGGCATCCCTTGCACATGTCAAAATCGAACCCCAGTGGAACCAGGGATATAGGGATTTTTGAAACAGAAAAAGGCTTTATGAAGGTCACTAGATCTCAGACTAGTGATTCAAGCTGTCTTTTGAAGAGTCTTAAATCAGCTTTTTCCCCTGATCTTTCAGTGTCCATGTACAATGTATCAACCATTGCATAAACACAAAGATTTTTCAGGGATTAATTCTGACGGGAGTTTGGAGAATTCATCTCTGTGGTTAGATGGTGCACATAAAGACTATGCATTATTGTGTATTTTCCTATTGATTAGTCATTTCAGTTAATAGAAATCTTAATATTTACATTCCAAAGTTTATACATATTGGGTAGTAATATCTTTTTCTGTTAAACACTATACATACCTTACATAGCATGAAAATAAACCTATTATGAGAGAAACTTTTGCAACTAGTTAGACGAGAGGTAAATTACTAAATTAGCTAGTCCAGAGGATTGATATTTAAAGTTACAAAAAATGCAGCCCAGAGGAAAATTAATATACTCCCCTCAAGTAAGCCAAAAACAGCTTTTGGCTAAACTAGGTGCAGCCCACTGGAATTGAAAACTTAATTGTTTTCATGTTACTGTCATACTGTACATTGCTCTTATGCCAACATGTGTTTTACCTCTGTCATCCATAGTATTCCCTTAATTTTTAATATGCTTCATGAAACAGGTATCTAACAACCAAGCTAGTTTTTCATTATTTATGTGTGCTTATTTCTTTAGCATATACAGGCTGATGAAACATCCACAGGTTTTTCTGTCACTTTTCGTTTCTGCATTCTAAATTAGAATTAGTTACACTTAGTAGTTCTGTACAGATGTGGTCAATGGGTCACAGTAGATTCTGCACGCTAGTTCCTGCTGTTTAGGGTCATACCTATATCTAGTACATTTTTATAGATGTATGGTCTGTATAGTTTCACCAGAAATGTGACAATTTTTGGCCTTCCCTGTCACTTTTAAATATAGAATCTTACTCCCTGAAAGTTAAATGAAAAGTACTTCTGTGCTTAAGGTAAGTTAATGCTTCTCTGAAAGCATAGACTCATTAAAAGCTGTCTCGAACTCATTTTGTTACATTTTGTGCTGCTTATATGACTTTGTAGAAGGGTGTTACTGCTGCTGCTGTCATTTGAATTTAGGATTTCCTTTTTATTTCCATCTAGGCAGTATCTTAACCCAGAGAGCTTTTTTGATTACTATTTCAGATGTTAATTATGTGTTAACTTTTTCATTTGAAGGTTTGTTTTTTTTCCCTATTGTACCAAAAATAAATAGATGACACCTTACAGTCAAAGTGTTGTTCTAGGCAAAAAAACCCACACTATAACATGGAGCTAAAAATTTGCTACTGCTCTATTTAAACCTTAGCAATCTAATAAAAAAGACAACAAGTAGGCTCAAAAATATAAGCAAAGTTTACAGCAAAGTATTTCTTATCAAAGTACTCTTAAAATTGTTATACTTGAAAACTTGCAAATTTTGGCCTTTTTCTCAGGTGCTGTGCCTGCCTTTACAGCACCCTCTGTGTCAATAGTGGCAGTTTTCCCTAGGCAGAAGAGTGGTAGGAGGGATCATGAGGAGACTGCAGGACACTTGTTTTTACTGGGGGAATTTCAGTGTTGGTTGATCTATATCCTTCTTAGAAGTGGAGTCTGCTTCTACCTATTTCAATGTGTTTCCCATGCTGCTGCCTTCTGGCCACTCCCAACTGACCATGACCATGGCCACACAGCTCCCTTCCCTATGCTCAGCCTTCCCATGGACTCCTGTTTCTTAGCAGCTAAGACACCATGTTTCCAGATGCTTCTCATGGAGGCACTGGCATAGCTCAGGCACAGGCAGGGGAAGCAACAGGCACTTGATTCAGGGGCAGCAGGTGAAAACAGCCCAGATCAGCTCCGACCGATGTGAGCACAGGCCTGCCCTGAGAGCAGGACTTGCAATGCCTGTGACACTACCAGAAATAGCAAAAGTCATATGCGCTGGTCTGTAGTAGGCAAAAGTACTTGTATTTGATTAGTTATGTCTAGAAAGAGACATTGAAGTCACTAATTGTCAACTCTGAAGGTTGTGGAGACTCATGGTTTTGGCTTGGGTGTGTTTGAGTTACAAGAGTGTTCCCAAAAATCAAACTACTGTGTTTCAGCACCTTTCCTTCAAGCAATATGACAATAGAGGACAAAGATGAAAGGTAATTTGTTTCATAATAGTAATCTTACATCTTCCTGATTATCGTGTCTTGTGATCACATTTAATTTTTACTTTTAAACCAGGCTTTTTTTTTTTCCCCTTAAAGTTGTATACTGTCCTCTCAGGATAGTTGCTGGGAGATTTTTAGAAAATAATAGATATTTGCACAACCCAGCATTTTGGTAAAAAAGAGTATCCACCATGGCCTGGTCTTCTCGTGAGAAAGGCATCTTGCAGAGTCTGGCTTTCTCATGGGAGAATTAGGTGATAACATGTTTTGGGTCAGTTTGACCTGATTTTCTCAAGGGAAAGGTATGCAAGAGAAGATAACTGACCTTGATGCAAGCAAGAGAAACTTAAACAAAGAAGAAAACAAGCCTACAGACCCCATGAGAGATGAAGCCAATCAAATCTGTATCACTGTAAAGAGATGTAACCAATTAGAATGTGTAGAAGTGTGCTCATAAATTTATTAACCAATAATAATAGTGTAAGAACTGTCTGCCAATAGTAATAGAATTAGAAGCTGTGAACAAGTTAGAAATAGTATAAAAATAAGTCTGATGCTCTGAGTAAAGGCTTCACTTTGATCAAATTGGTCATCTTGTGTTGTCCCAAGAAGATGGGAAAAATCCTCCGCGTTATTTACTATAGATAGTTAATGCTTTTTGACATGAGTCTAGCAAAAAGAACAGTGATGTGAATGGTAGGTCAGAAGTTGAAATTTAAGCAGAAGTGTCACAAATTAAAATTGTAATTTACAAGAATGGAGGATATCCTTTTGTGTGTAAATTTCTCTAACTTCTAATAAAAGAATGAGAGAGGCAATTGAAAATATTCTCTTTTCCATACTGTAAAGAGGCATCTCATCTTTAGTACTCTTTTATGATCATGGCATGTTATGATTAACAACAGTGAGTGGCAAGCATGTCTAGCCCTGTCATTCACTTAAGAGTTGGATTTGATGGTCCTTGTAGATCCCTTTCAACTCAGAATATTCCGTGACTCTGACTCTTAGCGATATTCCATGTCAATTTTTGTTTTTGCTTCCAACATAATACTAGTGTAAAAAACAAGGAAATAGATTGTTTGGAGAGAGATATTATCTGTTGTCTAAAAAAATTAAAACAATTATGTGTTCAGCAACATCGTATTTGACAAGAAAGAAACTGAGTATACACTGAAAGGGTCAGTGAGAAATTTGTTTTGAGTTCAGTAGGACTAGTATGGCACTGTAACAGGAATAAAGGAAGAATAACATGAATTTAATTACTTGGATACTATGGTCAGTTGTTTGGTGTCATCTGGCTTCCAAATCTCTGTTAGTTATTTTTGGAGTAATTTGCAGATCAGAAACTTGAACACTTGAGAAGCACAAGAGAAGGCATAGACAAAAAAAGGGAGACTTTAAGTCATGTGAACAAAGTCAGGAAATAAGTTTAGGAAGGTGGTGTACTCCCTGTCTGGTTATTGCCCAGAAGGACACACATTATGTGGAAAAAAAAAAAGAATTTAGTGTATATTAAATCTTAACAGTCTAATCAAAGAATTTGTCTTTAGTCCAGGTCTATTTATTGCAGAAGAAGAAAAAAGAAAATAAGGGAAAGAATACTAGTTATGGGAAAAAAATACCAATTATTATTATACACTTCCTACTATGTACTAATTTCAGTGGTGTTACATTCACCCTTTAATACTTTTCTGCATTGTAAGCCTATTGGCTTCGGCAGTGATGAGCCATCACAAGTGCTTTGCTGGGAGAGCATGATGTCTGTGTTTGGGTTTCCTTTGTCCTGTGCCAGGAGGGTAATGATGTTGATATTGATAGTTTCTTCTTCCTCACTCTGTTGCTCAGTTGGGTTTACTGTTGCATGTTCCATGTCACACCTTTGTTTTACTCTTCGGTCTGCAATTTCACATAACAATCAAATCTATTACAGAGTGTCTAACAGAGTGTCTTTATGCTCTTTGTTACACCAGCAGCTGGTTTTGCCCGGTTTCCAGATTCTCATTCCTTTAACCCCTATTGGTGTTTTTTTGTTATTGTGGATTTTTTTGTGGTTTTTTTTTGTTTTGTTTTGTTTTGGTTTGGTTTTTTTTAACAGTCCTGGGGTCTGCAAGGATCCACTTTCTTATCATCTCATGCTTTTACCTCACTACACTGCATTCTGTGTCCCCACTATTGAGGCCTCTGTTACCATGTCACGTCTGTATTCCTTTGTATTACACCATTACACTATGACTAGTGTTTCCTTCTTCAGAAAATGACTTGTTACTCCTGTCTGTAAAAATTATTATTATACCACACAGTTATTCAAAAACAAATCAGGCAGTAGCCACCTGAGCCTTAGAAAATTTCTGTTTTTGTGAAAAAAGAAGTTAAAGCTTCAGGCAGACCAAGAAAAGTCCAGTTAAAGCAAGTCTGACAGGTGTCAGTCCCAAGGCCATGCAAAGGTAGTTTCAGACTGTGGCTTGTTACTAGCAGCAACAATACAGTGTTTTGTGGGCTACAGAGCTGCAGAAGTTTACGGGGGGATGTAAAGGATGACAAAGAAAATTGACACTTGAGTCCACTTTTTCCATTGTAGGAATAAGACCCCTCATATCAAGACTTTTACCATTTTAGAATGTTTCTTGTTGGACACAAAGTCTTTGTTGTTTAAAAGGTGGTAGTAATATGTCTTCACTGAAACAAATACAGTCACTGCTAAGTCTGTATTGAACTCGGTTCAGTGATCATTCTGGCTGCAGTTATACATGCTTTCTGTCAGACAGCAAGGCAATTTACTACAAAATGTTCCAAATAATTTTGACAGAGATGTTATCCAAATTTATCTTACAATACATGGGCTAGAAATTTTATAGTGAATTGAATTTCTGTAACTTCTTACAGACTAAAACAATCTATTTAAACTAATTTGTTCTATCTTTTTTATAGGAGTTACGCATAAATGGCCACATACAAGAAACAGTAAAAGATAAACAGTAGCTTTGTTTAACTTATTTCTAGAGTATTAACTCTTACAATGTATTACAATCATAATTTGTGGGTTTTGTATGTCTTTTTATGTTCTTCAGCAGAATGTACCGGAACCCATTGAGGTAGATCTTAGTTAAATAAAACTGTAAGAGAAAGTTGTTGCACTGAAGAGCTTCAAGTATAACTAGGCAAAAGATATAAAAAGTGGCAGAATAGGAATATTAATAATCTCATTATACAGCTGAGGGGGCACTGTCTTATAATTGGATGCAGGGAAGTTGTCAAGCTTCACTTAAATTCATAGTTTTTGGAATAACATCTTGACTTTTCCATACTCACAGCTTTTTCTCTATGTAAGATATTTCTTTAAAGCATGTTTGTTGTCATATATTATGGGTCTGGGAGAGTTGCCTGTGATTATATGATTGCTCATGAATGCTCTACTAATGGTATTTTTCCTGAAGAAAAATACTGACTCATTTGTTTTCAACTCCTACTTCACCCACATGTGGTAGTGTAGAATTATGTAAATTTTGTAAATGGGAAAAATAAAGTTCTACCAAGTGTACTAGCATTTATTTAAATGGGAATATCTCTTATTTCAGTGTGTTTTGAGTGACTGTTATAAAAGTCCTGTTGCCACACATGTGAATATCTGTATTTTTATATTTGATCCTTACAAATACTGTTTTATAAGAAATTGTAGCATAACAGAATATTGCCAGCAGATCCTTTGCTTCTAATTAAGCGAAC
>VYZS01079818.1:17831-38523 GCA_013400695.1 Neodrepanis coruscans | reverse complement strand
AATACTGGCATGTGCTGGTGCTTTTACAGATCTGGGTGAGAGATTTTCTCTATGCTTCATCCTGCAGATGCACAGCCAGTCCGAGTGCTCAGTTGGAAAGTGGGTAATCTCTCTGTTTCATGCAGATCCGTTGAAATGACAGCCACATAGACCATGCTCAGGAGCCCTCTGGAGAAAACATATCCCACGAATGGGGGCATTTTCTTTCATGATAGATGGGCTTACTTGCTCCTGTTGTCAAAAGATGCTGAGAAACACGCTCAGGCATTAACTTCAGTTTGACTTTTTGGTAAATTGATGAATTCACTGCTTTGCTGTAATTTCTGAATAAAATTTTTTTCATACCATTTACACTTTGTCTTGCCCCTTAATCTGCCCCTGTGCTCTGGTGTCAGACTGATCAGGCTCAGAATGGAAATGGTGTCACCGTTGTTGGTGATGGCAAAACTCCTGCGCTCTTTGGAGGTGGCAAACAGATTGCTTTTATTTTCAGTAGCAACATTTGTCAGGGTAATCATTATTTGGGATTGCTGACAGTGTTGTATGAAGTCAGTCCTTTGAGCTCTGGTCGACATCTTCTACTTTGAAATGTCTGGCAAGACCTTATCACTGGTGCAGCATTTTTTAGACACCCCAGTTTTGATGGTGATAATTAGTACTCTTCAGGGCAGGCAGTTCTCAAGCACCTAGAAAAACAGCTGCTGGACAATACTCTCTGTGTATCATAGTTCGCATTTCCGCAACAACCCCAGGCAACACTGCTCCCGGTGCTGCTCCAATATGAACGACAGCCGTGCTTGAAGAGGTGTGACTTTTGCTTTAGCTGCCCTGCCAGAAATGGTAAGTTACTCACTGAAACTGCTCCTAACTAGATTTCTCTCCAAGTTGTTATCTGGGCTGCTGGCTGCAAATGCCAGCGCATGGAGCATGGCATCTTTCTCCCAAGCTCATCAATTTTTTCCTGTAAAATTTTTCTCATATCTAAAGCTATTTTTAACACTTTAACTGGCTAAAACATTTTCACTCCTTCATGGAAAGCAAGTAAATATCATATGCCAGCTATATTCGGAGATCTCTCCTGCTATTGAACTCCTCTGACATGGCATGTAGCCTGGGCAGCAGAACGAACCTACAGCCACGGGAGGCAGCAAAATGCCCCAGAACTGCCTCTGAGGTCGTTTCCTACCTAACCGAAAATTTCTTTCACTGCTTCACAGCGTGGTTCTCAGTTGCAAACAACCTTACAAACAACCGTACACATAAGGCAAGCTGGTAAAAAGGGAGGTCTGATGGAAGTATGGCACACTGCTGCTTCTCTGTGTGTTGTGCCAGAATAGACAGGTAGGAATTCAGACTTAAACTCAGTTTTCACTAATTTTCAGTGACTTATAGTGATTTTAATGACTGTTTGATTTGAACTCATCTCGTCCTTGGAGAAGCACAAGAATTACTCTTTCAGGGAGGACAGAGTATGTGTTATTACAAATAGCACTAGGGGCTGGCACATAGCAGCTGCTTTTTCTCCCTCCTGCATCAGCTTCCCTCTGTGGTCTCAGTGATAGCAACTTAATTCTTGTTAAAATATTATTTCCTGGGTGGTTTCAAATATTGTTTGCCTGGGGAAGAAATATTACAATAAATAGACAACAGCTTCTTTAAAAAACAAACAACATTTTCAGGTAAACAAACACTAAAATCTGCCACATTGGTTTAAACAGACAATAGAAAAAGGAAATGAAAAAAAGCATACTCAATTTTAAGCAAAAAAGTAGTCCTGTAGAAGGGCTGTAAGCTGTAAAACCACAGGGTATATCACACTGTAGCAAATGAACGTCAGGCCCAAGTGGATCCTTTGCAAAAGGTATGAAATGCCTCTGCAGTTAGGGTGGGGTTGTTTGGGCTTTTTTTTTCACAACACGGTCCAGGCAATAGTCCTCCATCATTAGGTTTTTCTAAATTCTTCCAAACAATTTTCTTGCAAGTACAACACAACCTTGAGAGCAGTCCTGGAAGATATCTGAATGCCCAGTTCTCAAAACAAGATTTCAACATGCGTCACGTCCCTCCTTGGATAATTTTGGCCAAGGGTGACAGGATCAACCAGAATTCCAGGTTACAGTTCATTAGTCCATGACAGCTAGATTATCTCTGTCTGCAAGTGAGGCGGCTCTGGCCATACACGTTAGGATCATTTAAACATTTCCAAAGGTACTTATCTTGATGCAATTTTTTTGTTCCTCTGAACAAAAATAGAGTCAGTTAGACCTGAGATGTAAGTGTAATCAACTAGCTAAGAAGCTGACAATTTATAAATTATAAAGTCTGCCTCAAATGCAAAATTTCACATGTGCAAAAGTAGATTCAAGTCAGGCCTCAGAAATGCACCTTTGGATAGAGCTGGGTTATTTCATACAGCTTGGCTTGGCTTTGTGCTGGGTTGGGGAATCAAAAGAGAAATGTACTTTAAAATCATCCTGAGTTAGTGAAACAAATTATCAAAAGCATAGATGATTAGTCACTGGGAATGTTTTACTCTGGGAAAGGGTGAGTACTCCAAAGCTTGATGTCATCAGATCAAGGCTGGTTTTATGTCAGACAAGAGAAGTTAATGAGCTCAGCTTGTTATTATTTGTACATCCAAATTGGGAATGGAAACCTGAAAACATGATGACAATCCGTGAAAGCGGGTTAGTGGGGTTCCTTATTTCACCTTTCAGTGTAATAGAATGGTCTGGGGCCAAAAATGAATTGAGTGTTGCCTGAAGAGTGTCTGAGTCATTACAGCTATCAACTCACTATCTCAGCCCTGCATCAACTCAGTAGTGCTGACAGCGGTAAAAAATTCTTTTATTGATTGTCAGTGAAGTATGATTTGAAAATACAGTCTTCAAACAGAAGAGTAAAATGTTGGTTTTACATCATCATCAGTCTGGCTATCACTGTGTATAGCTGTAACTGATCCAATTATCTCCACCGTTGTTGTTAAAGTTGGTTTATTTTTGAGGAAAACTTCTCACCTTAGAAGAATTAAATATTCCAGGAAATAAAATGTTGACTCACTTAAGAAAAAGGACTGCTAGAAAGATCACAGAAAATAAATTCTGCCTTTTATTTAACTCTTTTATCCACATTCCCATGGGAAATGTGTAAAGATGAGAAGGAAAATGTGAATATATAAAAAGTGAAAAAAAACTGAAAAGAGATACAGAAATTATTTTAGCCTGTTCTAGTGATAATTTGTAGGATTGACCCCCATGCAGAAAGCCAAAGCAATGTCTGGGACTCAGATAAGGCACAAGTCCTGTTTTGAAGGCAGCCTTTTGCAAAGGATGAATTATACAGTTTGAATAAATGCAGGTATCCCTAGCTAAGATGAGACAGACATTATAGTGTCATCTTAGCAGAAGTGCTATGTCTGAAGATGCTCTTTCCCATTTTTGGGTTCATATTATGGGTTTGATTTGGGGCCCACTGGGCTAGTTACAGTATCAGCTATACCAACAGGACAAAGCTTTGCTTTCAGGTTTAGTGGCCTTTACATTTATAAAATTCTATATATGTGAACAGTATAGGAGAAAGTAATTTGCTTTTAATGCCATTTTCAGTAACAACAGAGCAGTCAGTATTCAATGAAAGAATAAAAAGCTTCAGAGTTTGGCAATAGGCAACACACGGACTTTGTTTTAGTTGGTGTAAATCCAAAACTGTATTATGGAAGTTTCTGAATTTTCACAGTCTTACTAGTCCATGCTTACAAATGTGCTTGGCACATGGTTGGAGTTGTGGTTTAGAGTCACACCTCTGTTAAAAGGACTTCATGCACATCAGCTGTCAAAAGTGGACTCATGTCTTCGTGTCTCAAGCACAGACGGGTTAGATGATCAAGATAGAACCCAGGGTTCTGCTCCACTGAAAGAAGTGGCCCAAACTTTTGTGGTCAAAGGCACAGGAGCTGCATGGGTGATCTGACTTCAGGCTAAGGAGCTCACCATATGTACCAGAAGCATTCAGAGCAATATACAACTATCACAATAGGCCAAGTTTTCAGGGGTGTGCGTCACATAGGTCCACTCCAGCGGACACTTAATGTATCTGTTGATTTTAAGGAAGTCCCAGTCTAGTCCTTCTTCGCTGCTTTCGGCACACTGCAAAAGCCAACAGGACTGTTTTATGCTTCTCAAATTGTATGTTCTGCCATCACCCCTGCCCAGAAGAGCATTACCAGTTAGGTAGTTGCCTGAAGACACTGGTAGAGTTTGTCTTGTCTTCCATTTATCACCATAGTTGTTTCTACATACTCAAAGGGGCATTTGCAGATGTACCATACTTACACAAATTATGTTAATTCATGGGGGAGTTGAGAGTTTATCTGTCTGAATGGAGTCAGAGAACTCAAAATTTGGGGTACAGTCATCATTTCATGGAAGGAAAATATATTTTAGATCTCAAGTGGAATCTAATACTATAATGAAATTCTCAGAACCATGGTAACATAATGTCCATATGTATATACTGCTAAGGCAACATTCTTTATATAGCATTTATGGCTGCTACTATATTTTAAAGCATGGTGGGAGATTATTGACTATCTCAGGTTCTTATTGCTATCCTTTGAAATATGAGTGCAGATCAATGGACGTTGCATGAGACCTCTGCAATGGAGCCACATCTCAGAGGGTTGCAAGGTTGGCCTGCTGCTTATTGTTAGCACTCTCCTAAATTCATTCTTCCCTTTTCATTTTTTTAAGCATTTCTCATCCCACAGCTTTGCCCTTTATGTTTTCTGAACTCTCACAGATACTTAAACATTAGCCTTTGTACTGAAACTGGGCCCTGATCTTATGAGAAAAAGAAGGAAAAATTTCTGAAGGAATAACCTAAGTGTAACACCAGATAAATTAGAAGTGCTCTCTGCTGTCATTCAGCAAAGCCATGTGCAGACAGAGAACTTTCACAGCTATTAAAAAAAATGTGCTATTCAGTGCAAACTTGCCATCTGGCTCCTAGTGTTGGATTCCACTACAGTGTGCTTCTTGAGATTACACTCATCTTCCAGCCTCCCCCTCGCCTCCCAAGGCACTTAGGAAAACTCTTCTGGGAATTGAAAGTGAATTGTTTTATCCCAATCATCATGCAGCAAACTATACATGGTAATTAAACAAGGAGATATTCTCCTTTTGCCATCGGAGGTAAAGGATTTCTTGCTAGTCATAAGTAATAAGTGCTCTTCAGGAAAATGAAAAGTTATTTACTGAATAAATGGGTATACTGTTATCATGCTGACAGCCACACAAAGATGATCAAGTATTAAAGAAGAAAAAATGGCAAAAATATTTGAAGCTGAGGTTTCTTATGCCATCTTTAATGGATGCAGTTGTTCCGGATGATCACAAGCATCTTTCAGCACAGAAGAGAGGGAACATTTATCTCTGATTTAAATGGCTATGAATCCAGTGCAATGCACCAGGAATGAATGTGGTTTGCTGAGAGAATTCACCTCCTATGGACAAGGTAGTAGCTTTATTAATCCTATCAGCCTCAGCAAATAGTGACTTCAGTATAAATGTTTGCAGGATGAAGCCCTAAGAACTGGCAAGGTGGGAGCTTTTCTGTGTAGTTCGCATTGTGTGTCTGGGAAATATTAACATTCAGTCAGAGTAAAGTGCTCTAGCTTGTACCAAGCACCGCTGAGTTCAGCTGTGGGAGACCTTCAAAATGCAAACCTCCCCAGGGGCACCCACTCACTTGGCAGCTGTCTTCTCCTGTCTGCAGTCCCAGATGACTCACGCTCTCCTCACGCCCTCTCTGCTGCTGGCCCTGATACTCCCTCCAGACTCCAGACAGTTTGCTGAGTTAGAAATTCCCAACAAACACACCACAGTTCATGCAGTTCTGACCCCAAATCTGAAATTCCCAGATGGCTTACACTCTTCTCTTTTTTTTTGACCTGAAAGTTTAGCTCCCTGATGACTCAAATGAACCCAGCCTTTTTTTAGCATGCATTTGATAGGCTTTGATAATTTTCACTCACCTGCAACTCCTGTCTCAATGTCAAGACCGTCAGCTCTAAATGACAAAAAATATCGTGAGGCACATCCTCCCAGCTCTGTTCCACTCCATAGTCATGATGCTTAATTGGAGAATAATGAGCTTTTAATTTAGTGTTTTGGAGCCTTATAATGAACCAAAGCTATGTTTCCAAGATATTAAAAAAAAAACCAAAAAAACACCAACCAAAGAAACCAGAGATTTTTGAAAAATTCTCAGGACACCTGAATCTTAGCATCTGGTTAACCATTCAGCTAACAGGAAATACAGAATTCTTCCTTGTTTCAGTTGCTTCTTCGAGCTTAAAACTACATTGAAATTCAGTGACTCCTCCCTACTTTTCGGGGGGCCTTTCACAGCTTTCTGGCTTTGAAGTTTGGTATGCATAGCTCCAAATGGAGCAATTCCTCACTGAGTCCTAAGCTCTTGGTTGGGTTCTCAATTGGCTCAGCTTCTTGCTCCCGAGACTGAGTTTATCTTGTCTCACATATGGAGGTCTCTACTGGCTCCTGCTCATTGGTTGCTTTTCCTCAAGAGCTGACACTCCCCCATGGTTTTGTACTCTGCTTCCCAATCTGCCAAATAATATATAGCATGCTATTTGTAACTCCATAAATGTGTCTTGATAGACCAGTTCACTGAATATCTTTGGTCCTGCTGATGTCACAGATGTGGCAGTTTGTCAGGCAAACAATCTTCCATTTGCCAAGACTTTAATGACTGAAACCACATTAGGATAAATATATATATTTTTAAACTCCTCCCTATCTGGAGGATACAGAGTTTTATGTATTCATACCAGCTACAATTTTGGTCCCTGGAAGAATAAACTGCCTGAATGTGTCCATCTTGTTAGCTTGCTGTGTTTCTAAGCTTATTCTCAACGTCAAGGTCAACAACCCTTAGCATTCTGAGTCTTCAGGATTATGCTAAGAAACCACCAACTTCCAAAGTCTGCAAAAGAGAAAGCCCAAGTCTTCCTGAGGTATTAGGGATGGAGTTAACCCTTTCTCAAACAGTTTAGTTCCTCCAGGCTTCACAGCCTAGTCCTCAACTGCTGCCAAGCTCAACAAAATGCAATGACAGGGAGTGGACCCAGGCTACAGGCAGCAATAACAAAGAAAAGCAAGTGGTTATGACAAGCTCTGGCTCCTGCTGAGGTCTACCCTCACCACTTCTACAGCTGACATTTTTCAGTGTCCCTCAGGTAGTTGTCAGCGTCACTCTTTCAGTGATATCCCTGCTTACATAGCTATGTTGGTGTAGAGCACAGACTAGAATCCTGATAGTCCAAACTTAGCCCTAGTCTAGTGCCCAGTGATTCACTCCCTCACTATTGTTGCCTATTCCAAGACACAGGAAGTGAATAGATAAGACACTGAAAATAAAATCATTTCAGCATGTATATTTAGAAACTGACTGTGGGACAAATACAGGTCAGTCCTCCATTCAATATAGAGTTAACACCTGAAGAGATTTGCTTGCTGTAGGGGACAGTACCCAGAAGTACCCACTACCTTTCCCTTTTGTCATACAATGGCTATCTGGACCCATGGCTACAACCTCGTATATATTGCCACAAGATGGAGAACAAATCAGACAGGTGAGATACCAACACTTTTGATGTTTTCATTCTCGCCATGTACAGTGAGTTTCCTGCAGTAAGACACGAGTTTTGTTAGTTTACTGAAGCTTTCATGGTCTTCTGCTCACCTCTCTTCCTTCCTCCAATGCTCTCATGTTCCTTCTCTTCTCCTCCATGAGGGCAGAGAGAGAAACAGGACTTCAGCATCTTCAGCACCAAATGTCTAACCAAACTGATGATTTCCCTCGAAGTGTATGTAAGGATTGCCTTTCAAATGCAGTCTCTAAGGGACTGTTTTAGTGATGTGTCATGAGAAGATGTTACTTCAGAGTTTTCAAGACTAAAAATGAATGGATGTGAGAAAACAAAGTATGTGTATGTCCTAGAAATCAGCACCTGGAACTTATGCTTATGGAAATTACCAGTTTCTATTTTCCACCACTGTCACTGTATCCTCTCTGGTTCTCCAGTCTATGAAAGTTCCCTCTTCACATATTCAGAAGTTCACTAGCATGATGCTTATAGTCCCACAGGCTGCTTTGGACATCAGATTATGGACCCTCAGTGTGGTTTCATCTGCCAACAACTTGCTTAAAGAGTTTTGCACTAAGTAGTCAACATTTCCAAGCAGGTTTTGCTTAACAAAACATAAATCAGGTTAATATGCTCTTTCTCATCTTTCCTCACCTTTCACTAGTAATAGGTACTTAAGCCATGAGTAATTTTCAGCCATCCTGCACATGGTATCGCGACCATGTTCTCCTAAATCACAGAAAATGAGTACATCCTGAAATAGAATATGCCTCATCAGCTTTTCCAGGGTGATGCACCAATGATTTGTTCTCGGATGTTAAAATTTGCTTTTTGAATGATCTGGTGGCCAGGCCAGGTACTTATGTGAGGGAAAGAGTTATAGACACAGTTATTGACAAAGATGGTTTTCAGAGGACCCTAGAATTTGTATCAGAATCCTTGCTGATTATCACAATTTTATTTTCATCTCAAGGTGGAAAATTATCTAAATTTGCCTATTGTCTGATAACTTTTGAATCATGCCAAGGCGCATCCAGGATTAAACTGAATTTTTGAAAAGTCTCAGATCTGCATAAAATCTATGCATCAATGCAAAGAGTATGTGCGCAGATGTAGCTCCCATATTGGTAGATTTTCTGAGCTGATGGTGCACTGAGATTGTGGTGGAGATGTGAAAATATCAACTGCCCCTCTAGATTGCAATTGGGGAAATATTTCAAGTCAAGATAGTAAAATATTAACTAAAATTAACTTTTGCCTATTATTGAACAAGCCATTTATAGGACTTCAATGAAAAGTCCTTTCTATGCGTTTTGCCTCTCCTGGGCCAGAAAGATGAACTCAAAATAAGGAAGGTAGAGAAAGGTGAGGAGGGCAATCAGGGAATAGAGAATACTTCTGAGGGAAGGCTGAAATAGCCTATTTAGATGCTCAGCAGAACTCTGAGAAGAGGAACTATATATAAATGCATGATGTAAGTACCATTAAAGACAAACACCTATTTAGAATAAATGGTAATGCTACTCTTTATGGCTTTTCCTCCAGTAGGACCAGCTCCTGAGTATCTCAGACTGGGACGACATCATAGGATCAACTTCATAATCATTGTTAAATCCAGATGTGCTGAGTGCTTGAGTCTCAGCTGAACCTCCCAATATGAAGTGAGTTGTGCTTGCATCCATCCCTGTGTATGGTAGACTTTACACACAGAAAACATAGCAGCAGCAGCCAACAGCTCTGTCTCCTGACTTCTGGCCCTTCAGTATCCCATTTCTTCCCTTCAGCATGAGTGATGGTACTGATCATGACCTCACTCAGGTTTATATCCTGAATAAATATATGGCTTCCAAACTAACCAATGCACCCTGCTGTCACGTTCTAGATATGGCACTGAGTAAAACTGATCACTCTGCTGCTTTAGCCCTAGGTGTAAATCCTCCTGGCACATCCCATCTTGTAAAAAATAATGTTAAAAGGCTTCTTTCAAGTATCCCTTCATGAACTATCAAGTTCATGACTACATGGTGGTCTGCTCATCAAACAATGTTACATCAATACTATTCCATAATTTCCCTTTGTACATGATGGTGATGATGTTTCAACATTATAGATTGTTACTGTGACAAAACCTAAAAATGACAGATTGGTTTGTCTCCCAAACAATTTACAAACATTAATTGCAGGATCATACAAGAATGATGTTCTACGTTTACCAGAAAATGTGAAGAATCCTTCTAAGGTCAACATGTAACATATTTCTTCAGAAACAACCATAGAACGTAACAAGGAGTGTTTCTGACAGAAATGCAATCCCTGGCAGTTAGTCCATAAAAAGCAATGGAGAAAGGCTAGGAATTTGTATATTTATGAATAAAGTGTCTTTACAGTAACAGTGGGAACACTGCAACTTAAAAATAAAAACTACACACGGAGACACTTTACTGAAACGTATTTTAATTTAACTCAAACTAAACTGGGAAACCATTCCTGCTGCTTCTTTGATGTGGCAATAGGCAAGTGAAAGAATGTTCACAATTTATGTATTTATGTCTCTGAGAGGCAACCCTGAATTCCTTGTGAAAAAAGTCTATGAAGTGGGAATTCTTTTTCTCCAAATGACTATTGAATTTTCATTGACTGAATTTTCTGTCTATCTCATGCACACAAACGTGTAACATTTGTATAGAATAGAGGGATTTTCACCTACCCATGGCCAGTTATATATATACGTGTGAAATGTCAGCTCCAGATGTTGAACCTGGGCACTTCGGGAAGAACAAAGATGCAAATCTAGCGCTTGCAAGCTGATGAAATGGACAGCCAGGGCAATCCCAAGAATTAAGTCATACTAGGCACACAGAATTGTCCTAAGTTGATATGAGCTACTTCTGTGACTAAATTATTATTGGAATCCTTCCCTGGGAAGTTAAGACCTTGAGTTGCAAAAATACTGAGACATTCACCTGCTTCTATAGTACCTGTGGGCAGTATCTTGGCATCTCAACAGGCATCCCAGCTGCTGTCAAATCCTGCATGTGTCTGGATGTCTTAGATGCCTTGACAACCCTTTTGTTCCTTGTCTTGCTTCATTTCAGGTGATCTCATGCAAAAAGAAAAAAAAAGCACCTCAATGCAAAAACACTTCATGTAGAAACTCTGTGAAATTGATGGTGATTCCTGTATTTTCACCCAGTGGATCCATTCACAGTAGCCATCCTCCCCCTTCCATTTCTGTTTCTCAGGGTGGAAAAGAGGAATGTCCTATGCAAGCAGCTGACCAGACTTAGGCTGCAGGAGAATTTCTGCCTTGGAAATTCAAGATGGGAGAGGTGACATCTCTAACACTCTCAGGTCCTGCTTCTTGCTTCATTTTACTCCATGCTCAGGTCCACACTCGTGTCTGTTCCAAAATCTCTTCATTGCATGCATGTGTACCTCCTTTTTTACACAGCAACACTGAGTATTGATTCATGACTCAGTGTAAACGGGACAGATACTATAATGCCCCCCAAATATGCACCAATTTCCTTCATTTTCATGTCATCCAATGTACACGCCTTACTTTTTCACACCTGACAAGTGACTTTAATTCCAGTGGCAGGGGAGGGCACAGATCTTGTCGAAACCTTCATCCCACATACAGTACAATAGCCTGCACATGTGCTGTAGACCCAACAGATTTTGGAAACATTGACCTTACCCTGAGCATATGGTAGGGCACACGCTTCTTGCTTGAGTTGGTGTCTGGATCTGAGGAGCACCCAAGAAAAGGTGGCAGGAGCAAGTCACTCCTGTCTTTCCCAAAATCTCCTGGGCGGCTGAGTGAGGAGCAAGTGTGTGTAAACAGTGTGCCTTTATTACCATACCCAGTATGACTGATGCTCACCTGGATTGATGTCTGATCAGACGATGTTGTGGTCCCTTCACAGCAATGACTGAGTAGTCCACCTGAGTCCCTTGGACATCAGGCACAAGAACCGTTTTTAGTACTTGCTTTCAGTTGTCAGTGCTACTTCAGATTAACCAGATTACTTCAGATTCTGGTTGTGGCAGATTTTGGTCTTCTGTACAAGAGACAAAAAATAAGGTAATTTAAAATCTTACACAGAACCAATTGTAACCTAAGTGTCTCTCCCGAAAGAGGTAAGAAATCACTTTCTTCAGTATTGTCCTTTTCAATGAAACCCCCTCTTTCCATCCGAGGCTGCTCCGACATTTGCTTTGTTTGAAAAAGCTCAAAGAGAGATTTCTGCTGTGTGGAGTCTCAATGACCTCCAGGTGCTCCCTACTGTTTTGGTGAGAGGTCGGTGATTTTAGGGCACTAATTGCTCCTCATGAACTGGAGCCCAGTGCCGTGTTTCCACAGGGGAGCACTCAGGCCGTGGTACAGCCCAGGGGAGAGAGTGACAGGGGATGGCCGTTACAAACCTGCAGTTTCATCAAAGGTGAAACACACACACACAAAAAAAACCCCGAAACCAAAACAACAACAACAACAACAACAACAAAACACCAAACCAAAACAAAAAAGTACAACCAAAACTTCTATAGTATTCCTCATTCGAGTTCTCACTTCCACCAATAAATTATTAACCTCGATGATTAACTGAATATTTAAAACAGTGCACTAAAGCAGTAAAGATGGGCCAGTTGCTGGAGTAGTTTCCTCATTGCACATCTCCTCCTTCCTCCGGTGCCTGCCCTGAGCGCAGAGTTCCTTGTGAAGCCCTTTGGCGCACGCGGGCAGGGAGGAAGGTCAGGTTTCCTTTGGCACTTCCAGCTGCATTTATCCCGGATAGCAGCCGAATTCTATCAGTTGCTTTAGCCTTTGGTCCTCCAGAGGCAGACTATTATTTCAGTCCTCTTTACGAATAAGACCGAAGGCGTTGCTGGCGGAGAAGCGCGGCGAGTCGGGCGGGGAAACCGCGGCTGGAGCGATGCCGTGGGATGACGGGTAACGCTGGGCGATATGGAGCGATGCTGTGGGATGCCGAGTGATGCTGGGCGATACGGAGCGATGCTGTGGCCCGAGCGGAGCCGGGGCCGGGCCCTGCGCCGAGCGCCCCCGTGTGCCGGCCGCCCCCTGCTCCCCGTCTCGCCCCGGCGCTTTCGGGCCTCCTTCCCGAGAGGAGAGTCCGAGTCAGAAGCCGCCAGACATGTCTTCAACACGGCAAGGTTGCTATCAAAGCTCTTTTCTCTGCATCAGCCTCTCGCTCTGTTGATTCGTGTCAGGGCAAGGAAAATAAGATTAGTAAAGGTTAAAGGCAAAATAAAGCGGTAATAAAGCAAATGGTCCCTTCAGTGTGAAGGAACAAACAAAGAGCATCCTGGTCTGCTTACAAAGTCCTCTCCTGGTCCTGTGAAGGGTATCCACATGGGAAGATGAGCTTAATAAATGATTTTAGTTAGAGTAAACCTCAATTTCATTCACTCCTCAGCCCCAGTCTTCTCAGCCCAGTGCATGTGGCTGTGTTTAAGAATACAGTTTGTGATTACTTTTCCTTGGCTTATTTGATTTTTTTCACCTTGAGCAATGCTTCTTCCATCTCAGCATAGACCTGCCAGCACACCTGTCCAGCAGAAAAAGTTATGAATTTTTGCTCTTGTAAGCAGCTTTCATACTAAAATCAAACAAAGTAAAACACAAACCCCAGATATGAAGTATAAATAACAAAAGATACCCAAACTGGAAATTTTCTAGAGATTACATTAGACCCTGGAACAGGGCCCCTGACTCTGTCAAAGAAGTGTTATCTTGAGATTGTCAATGCATGCTTCAGGGTAA
The DNA here is from genome assembly GCA_013400695.1 of Neodrepanis coruscans. NCBI lineage: Eukaryota > Metazoa > Chordata > Aves > Passeriformes > Philepittidae > Neodrepanis > Neodrepanis coruscans. The sequence goes on along the minus strand of VYZS01079818.1, from coordinate 25,072 downwards.
GAGTGACTTTGTCCCCAGAGACCCAAGGGAAAATAGCGAGTGACATCAGTCATATTTTGGAGACTGCAAAGCCTAGTGTCACTAAATGTCAGCTAAATCTCTGTACATGGCTCTCTTCAAAGAGTCATTCCTGAAGTGCTGAAAGGTGAAAGGGGCTAACTAAGCCAATTAAAGAAACATTTACTAAGCAGGGGAAGGACACAATGATCTACAGACCAGGTATATACCAGTCTATTTTGTTTTCCTTCAGCTTCCATCAAGACCAAAGCGGGTGGGAAAAAATGCCCCTTTGCTGACGAAAGGCAGGAGACTTACACCAAAGCAATGGCCATTTCTTTTTCCCCTAGAGCTGATGTTCTGTCTGTTTCCCCTCAGCATTCCTCCCAAAGCCAGAGACAGCACCCCAGTCTGCCCAAACACAAGAATAAAAGACCAGACAGGCATCTTTGGGAAAAACAATGTTACGAGTGAAAGAAAAATCGCAACTGGAATTTACAGGAATGCTAGCAGTCATGCCATCAAGTCATATCCTGATCCTATCCACTTAACTGTAAATAAAGAGTGGTCCCAGGGACACACCAGCTATGGCAGCTCCTTATTAGGCTCTTTATTCATAAGTCTTAGCTCTTAAGCTCTTAGCTCTAATTAAGTGGAGAGATGTTTTGTGATATTGAAATCAAACTTTCGTATTTTCTTGGTAAAACCACTGTTTTTACTTTTGCAGAAACTGACTCATGTAAAAAGTATCCACAAAGGAACCATGTGAATATAGCAAGGGATACAAAGACTGGACTTTGTCAATCAGTCCCATCAGTTACAAACAGGAGAAAATTCTGCTTTGGAGTAAGTCAGTGTCATAGTTTGGAGCACCATGGAGGCAGAGGCATTCTTGTAGGTCTAGCTGAAGAAGTCAACAAAACAAGCCCTTATCCTCTGCCTCTGTGCTGGGGATTACCCTTTCCACATGAGGATCCTGTTGGGCAACTGGAAAGCATATCCGCGAAAAACACCAGCTTGGCTCCTCTAACCTTCTGCAAAGAAAGAAAGGTTCAAAGTGACTTTGCTGACCTTGCACTGAAGCTGATTAGCACCAAGTCCGCTCACTTAGCTCAGCTGAGGATGTGGCAACCTCCCACTCAAAGGCACTTGCAAAGAAGAGATAGGCAGTAACATCTAAATTTAGGAAAGCCCCTTTTTTAAAAGATCATGAATCTGAGCTTTAAGGGAAGAATTTGAACAGGGCATCCTTATCTGGGATGTGAGTTCAAGGCTGTTTGTAGCTTGGGTGTTGGTTCAGTTTGGTGTGGAGATAAGTCCAAGCTACAAAATTTGAATCTGGACCAAATTCTCCATGATTTGAAAACGTTTGGCTCTATCATTTTGGAAAGGGCCTGTCACTGCTACTAGGACCTTTAGACATAATAAAAAGAGAAGTCACTCTAGCTGCATCAGGATGAATCTCTGACACTCTCCAGAGTCACTAATTTATAAAGAAAGAAGAATCAGTAAAGCATAAACAATAACTGAAATACATCCAACATTTCAATCAGCACAGTGTCCTTACTACATAGCTGCTCTTAATACATTCTGCTAATACAGGAGGTTTGGGGCAAGAACAAGACCAAAGGCAATTAGCTATATTTGTTGCAATTACAGACATTTGACAAAATATTGCTTGATATTTGCAAGTATACAATTAAAAAAGATCTCTCTCAAAATTCTTTGTTTTGTATACTGAATGTGACAGTAAATTTTCCTTTTCTTTCTCTTTCTTTCTTTCTTTCTCTTTCTTTCTTTCTTTCTTTCTTTCTTTCTTTCTTTCTTTCTTTCTTTCTTTCTTTCTTTCTTTCTTTCTTTCTTTCTTTCTTCCTTTCTTTCTTTCTTCCTTTCTTTCTTCCTTTCTTTCTTTCTTTCTTCCTTTCTTTCTTTTATTTCTTTTCTTTTATTTCTTTTTTTCTTGCAACACCACTCTACTCCATTAAGGTCTAAACTATGGATTACGGAACTTCACGTGACCCAAGAGACAACAGAAATGAGATAGAAATCGAAAATATGAAAAGGGATGAAAGCCACTGTCAGCCCTTTTTAGTCAGCACACATTGTGAAAATAAAAGATAGGTCTGACACATGGAGTCATCATTTCAAAGGGCGCTTCCTGCATGGGTCTAGGAGTGGGAGCCCTTTGGGTCAGCAATGTGGATATTCTTTGGAGACATTCACAGAAAATTTGGATTCTTGTGATAAACACATGAGAAGTTTGTGCTCAACCCTACAAATCTTAGGCAAAGACAAAAACTTATAAATGTACAGTACATTTCTGAGCCTACTGAATTCCATGAAGGACTTCATCAACATTGTCTGGCTTTTGTTCAGGTTTACAGTCATTATTACAATTACTGACAAGAATGTAATACCACAAAGCAAGGTTTTGCAAGCGAACAAGTACAGCTAATCTTTTCACTGCACCTTAGCCTTGATTCTTCTTCTAGGGGTAACTTTTTTATGCTGTCATCTTGTTTCTCTCAGTTGACAAAAAAAAAAGAGCAATTGGACATACACCATATTACATTCCTTATCATGCTCATTTTACAAATGCATTGACATCATCCAAACTAGGTAGGCAAGTATTTGGCTTCATTTTAGGAAATGTTAGAGTGTTAAAACACAGCTGAAACTTAAAATATCCAGACTGGTTATTTTTTGACAGTTCAACAGTGGGCAAAGACGTGAATGTGAATTGTAGTGAAATAGTTAGCAAAATGGAAATCTTAGGAGAGGAATACAGTAGCAAACCCAAATAATCTCCAGTACTACAAGCTTCCCAAGACCATAATATTTCAGCATCTCAAAAGCTTTAAATTATTTATCCTCTCAACATTCCTGAGACGTAGGTGAATAAAAGATGTGCAGGTGGCAGGTTTTGCCCAGAATGTTTGTGGTTGAACCCTGGTCTCCAAGGTTCCCAAGCAAGGCTCTCATCCCAGACCGGGCAATGGAGATCCTGGAAGAAGCAAAGGCTGTGTCTTACTGCTTCTTTTTACTTGCAGGGTAGGACACAACCAAGGCCAGGAGGGGAAGCATTATGGAAAAAGAACTGGAAAGCTTAGAGAAAACCTAGCACAAGTATGCAATATTTTTCTTTCTGTTTTTGCTGCCTGAATTTGGAGCATGTTTGAGTGTTTCAGTCCTTTACTCAAAGAACTCTTCCCCTGCTGTACTTTCTTCTGCAGTGATTTACAAACTGCTCTCCTCTGCTTCATTTTCCTTCTCGGGGAGACTGCCAGTCCTGTCAGCATTATCCTCTCTGACACTTTACTCTGGAAATATTTCAGGATCAAACATGCTTTCCTTGCTTTTGCTGCCTATATTTCTGGAAGGTTCATCAACCAGACAATGCTTTGCACCTGAGTCTAATGCCAGTGCCAGAACACAGATGAGTTAGCAGCCACTTAATCTGAAAAGTCTAGTACCAGCCTCATTCTACAAACAGTAGCAAACCTAAAAATCCAGGGAAACAGGAAGCCTCTTGAAGTGCAAACCTTTCCCTTATTCAGACCTTCTGGCTGTAGTTGCTGATGGAAAGGAATTTACAGCAGGAATTGTAGATCAACAAAAATCTCCAACTAAATATAGCCTTGCAGTGGTGAGGGGAAGGAGGGGAAATATGGCCGGGAGAGGGAAAGCCAGAAATACTCTTTTGGCACACAAAACCTGTGTTGAGCATAGTTAGACATAATTAATTAATGATGAGTATTAATAACAGGGTTTATGTGTTTAGATTTCTTTAAGTAAAATTGAAACAAGGGTCATTCTTTGTTCAAAGGGCGCCTTACAAAGATGTGCATGTTACAGAAACAAAACACATGTAAGTACCAAACATTACTCATTGAACAAAAATAAAGTGAATGAGTCATATAAAACAACTCTACAAACAAAAGTTGCAAAATGCCTGGGAAGACTTAACTGATTAAATTGCTAGGCATTATGTTCCACTCATGTGGCTTCCTCTAGCCTGAAAAACTAATGGGATGCCAATGGGACCTTAGTGTGAACTGCAGAGGAAAAGCGTGTAATATAAGGGCTAAGTGTGCACAATGATGCCATCTTTTCTCCACAGAACATGAAACACCTGAACAGTGTGGTTTCAGCTTTCTCATCCCCTAGACAAACTTGCTTTGCAAGGAGATGTAGCCAAAATCATGGATTTTCTGAAGATCTTGGGCAAGAACAGGCTCTAGGGAAGAATGAAGGACTTGGGATTTCTATCTTAGCTTATGTCAAAAGAATCAGCAACATAAAAACTGCTTTTGTTTCAGTAAAATAACTGAGTACCACCTGAAATAATTTTGCAAAGATGTGATTTATGATTGATGTTCATTTTGACAGGACTCAGCTCTGTCTAATCTTATGCACCATTTGGGAATTGCTTGAAGGGGAATGAAAGTCTTGATCAAACCTGAACGTGGGATGGCATAATTTCAGGATTAGAAGATCTCCAGATGTTCAAAAGTTCTCACTGTCTCTCTTATGGTATCTTCATTCATCTTCTCCTGTCCAGTGTGACCTCATTGACCCTCTAAAACCACCATGTCCTCCTAGATTGTGGTAGATTCATCCAGTGAGAGGTTTTAGTGAGCTTCTGGGAAGACCTCTAAAGTTGAAAAACTTTCTGAAATACAAACCATGGCTTCACATGTCTATGAGTGCTAAAAGATACTTTCACTTCTACTATTCCCATGCCCGTTTAGAGGAAGGAGAGTGTCTTCAGATTCCTCATGAAGTCTAGGGAACTTGAAAGGTGAATTTTAAAGGTTTGAGCTAGTAGGGGTGGGCTGAACTCAGAATCATTCTGACTCATGAATTGCTTCAGCATTCTAGCTTGCCTTCTGCATGTCACACAAACATAAACTCTATCAACGGTGAGATGTGTGGTGGGAATTACACTGGAATTGAGACTGACTAAATTTCAACTGTCAGAAACTGTAAGCTTGAAGTTCTACGTTACACAAGTAATTTTGCTGGCATTGTGGTGCTCAGTATCTGCTACTGTGGACTAGTTAATGTGAGGCTCAGCTTGACACAGTGGTATGAAATATAGCAAAGGTGATGATGTTATCTCTGCCCTTGTTGATTGCCTGAATTCAGTTTCAGTGTTTATAAGACAAAGAACAGTATTTCAAAAGCAAGGGAAAAAAAGTGATTTAATTCAGTAGTGCATTTGAATAATAGTTGAAAAGACAAATAGTGTTTGGTTTAGTTAATATATTGCTCATTAGTGAACCACAATACAGACATTTTTTAAAAGACTGCAATCACCATGACAACCTGATAACATTTAGTCACATCATTTCCGAATATGATTATCCTCCTTAAAAACTTTTCTTTTTTTATGAAAACAGAGGGCAGATTTCAAGTCTGTGGTCTGTTCTTAAGATAACCTGTAAGTTCCCTCTTTGAAAAGCACTGCAATATAGTAGAAAAATGCAAGGAAAAGGAAAATGAAGATATAACAGGAAGTGAGTTCCCAAGTTCAAGGAAAATCATGCTTTCCTACACTGTAAAATCCATGCAGGGAGGGTGATTTGCACATATAATTTATACTTTATGTGTTCATCTTAATAAAATCTTCATCATGGTGTTGCGATCCCACGATGGAGTTGGGGGATCAGCAGCAACCAGGTGGATATCATTGCAGGACAAAGGAGATGAAGATCAAGACCTTTGGGGACACTTACTCTCACAGTCCTTCAGTAGGACAGAAGGGAAACCAGCTGCTAGTGCAAACCTGCAAGATGCTCTTGGACAGGACTATCTGGTCTTCATTCTGGTTTGTCCTTGAAATTCTAAAAGACTTGAAATGCCCCAGGGTACTGGGCATGTCATAGGGATGCATATAGTGGAAAGAGCGGGGAGAATGTCTGCTTTATCTGCTGTAGGCTGTAGCTGGTACACAAGGCAAGGTAGCTGTGGTTCAGCCCCAATCTGCAATGCTAACACAACAGAAGCAGGTCAGCCCTCAGTAATTCCCTTCTGAGATGAAGAGAGGTCATGTTTCCCTGTTTTTCTGAGAACTTTACCTACTTCATTTTCTGAAGGAAACTACTTTAAGAGCACAGTAGCCTATGTCCGCTTGCGGCTAACATAACTAAATGACATGGCTTGATAAATAGGTTGAATTTTATCGGTAACCTCTGCTGTCTTACACTGATTTACTATCATCATCTCAGGCAATGCCAAATTATTATTTTATTGGGAAGGCAAATAGAGGTACCACAAAGTGACACTTATTCCTAAGAAGAATTTGGCAGGCAGCCGTGATAAGGACTCAGTGGCCCGAGTCTGATCCTCCCAGTGGGACTGCTGCAGTGTGAGGATTCCCTTACTAGGATACAGTGGGAGTGGAGCCTGCAGCCCCCTTTGGCAGGAGTCTGTGGCATCTTGTTAGGTTAACACTTTATGGATGAAATGTTTTTAAACTTCAAATGTGTGCAAACTTGCAATCGCCCACATAATTAATGGTGATTTCCTGACAGAAATAGTTACAATTAGTTGGTTAAGCACTTACACTTCTGGTCCGGGCGAGATGACTGCCGGCAAAGTCAGTGGTCAGGAATTTTCAGAAAGGCAAGGAGAAAGTGTGCAAAGATTGTCAAATTAAATTTGGTCTAGGAGTGAATTAATTGAATTAATATTCAGGGGGGAAATAATACATTTTTGTTGTCCAAGTGAATATACATAAAGGACACAAACCCACAACTTGAATTGAGAAAACTTTGGATTTAGGGATTTGGCTTGATTTATAAAGACATTGGGCCAGTCATCTTGAATATATTTAACACTGAAGTTTTGCACTATTATTTCTGACTTCTCCTGTGTCTCACCAAGCAAAAAACACCTACAGGCCTTGTTTTCATGGGAACCTGAGGTATAATTCCCCTCTGATGCCAGCTGACATCTGTGCAGGGCTGAGCAGATACTCCAAACTGCTAACCTGCTTTGTGCCTTCCCTGGTTCCTGATTTTACACAAGAATGTGTGGGGATGGGGAGACTTCACAAGGACTATTAATAATGAACATGATATAGAAGACTTTCACCATTGTTATCCTGACTGCAAAACAACCTGGTCAAGGGATTGAACATAGAAAAGAAAGCAGGCAAATGGTCTTGAGCAAGACAGGATTGCCAGGGTTCAGGCTGAGAAGAGTGTCTAGGGGAGCCCAGTCTGAAAAGCAGCTATCCA
>VYZS01079814.1:23515-40358 GCA_013400695.1 Neodrepanis coruscans | reverse complement strand
ATGTGGTTAAGAAACAGCAAAGTCTCATAGAGAATTCAAGAAAATAAGCTTCTTTACCAGTTCTTATGTTCTAGGACTACAGGATGTGGGCTGATATGGTAACCATGTGCCTCTGCAAATTTTTTTCTNGTTATCATGACATTTCAATAGACATCTCCATCAGAGTGTTTGGGAGATGTGGGGGATGTGTGTGCTCATACTGCTTTCCTGAAATGTCCATGCAAATTAGGACTCCTCCTGACTAGCACATACTTCAGATTTCAAAATACGCACTACTCCACTTATTTGTAGCTGTCTCAAAATGTAGATGCAAATTACTGAGTCATATATTTATGTTGTTTTTTGGTTATGATCTATTAAAACTTCATTTAACAGCCATGAACATATTGCAAAATGCAGCAACAGGCTGACAAAAGAAGTGGCTGTATCAGCTTAGACTTTTCTAAATGAGTAAATGGAAACTCAACAAGAGTTCTTTTACTGTAGAACCTGAATGTTTGATACGACAAATTTAACAATCCCTTTGAAAAGTTTTAAACTTACCCAGACATTTTATGATCAGAAACTACCTCTCATATACCATTGCAAACAACTGTATAACAATACCATCTGTACATCTAAACTACAGCTTAACCATCTCACCTGCTAAATTTTAAATCACTAACTGTGAATGTAAATGCGACTATTCTATCCAATTAAGTTTTCTGTCAGCTGTAAGTCCTGTCACTTTTCTCACAAACTGGGACCCTCCTACATTTGTGTCACCTCAAAGTTCACCAGCCAAGAAGAAGGTTCCCTTTCCTACATTCTCTGTTGAGATCCTCAGGGTTGTGTGTGCACACACACGTATTTAACTCATTTTGCTCTTCAAAAATAGCACATGAAAACCCCATATGGAATTAAAGTGTTTTTTTTTTTGGTGGAATACTCACTACAGCTTGTTGGGTTTTTTTTACAGTAAGCTCTCCAGCCTGCAGAAATAAAGGCCCTTCTCAGTCACCCCGAAGAACTTTGCTACCACTTCACTCCCTGGCATCCTGTATTCCAACCATAAATACAGAGTGAGTCAGTATCCTTAAGGCACAAAGGTGTCTGGAGCACCCCAGCATCTATTCTGAATCCCAATAGCAATTACTGACCTCAGGAGCAACTGATGTCGTGGCAGTAAGTGGGGGAGATGCGGCTGGCAGATGCCTTCCCCAGCAGGCAGCACCTGGCTGAGGTGTTCCCATCAGCAGTGTGTCTGCACAGAGATGCTGTCAAATTATCCCAGAAAGGCACAGAGAATTGTCCAGCAATGACAGTGTTCCTAAATAGGTACTTCATAGTTCTTTAGGAACACAGTCAGAAAATTTCCCCTGAATGAGCAAATGAAAACTGTCTTCTTAGAGCTCACCGCAACCTCGGTGGCACTTTTACAGCACAAACATGACACAGAAAACAAACAGCCCAATGCAAAACCCCCTTAGATTGCAGGTTTCATAGAGCTCCCTGAGGAGATGGGCTGAAGGTCAGCACACAACCACATCAACATTGTTCCAGAGAAGAAAAGTACCAAAAAGTACCAAAAGCTTCTGACACAGCTTTCCAACTGAACCCTGCTCAAGCACAAGTGAGCTTTAATTTGAACCTCAGGAAGATGAAAATAATTCTTATTCTGTCTGTAGAGAATGCCTGAAAATACTTTTCTTGTCCAGCCAAACAGTGCTGTAAGGACAGGGACTGTGTGATTGTGCCTTCACCATCACACCCAGAACTTGAGGGAAGATACCTGTGTCCATCTCAGTGGTGAAAAATGAGTAAGAGGGCTGAAGAAAATTCCTCTGTTTCCATTGAATTCCTATTTATCCTTTCTTATCCAGAGCTGCTAGATATGAACATATTCTCCCTAGTAGACATATATATATGCTCTTGAACACAAGGGTGGCTGGGGAGCCTCTTTCACTACACCACACAGATTTTTTGCATGTTTTCCTATCAAAAAATTGATTCAAGTGAACACAGATTAAGACAGAAACACAGTTAGCATTTTGTAGTTCAAGTCACATGTCCTTCTCAATTTAGAAAAAATGAAAAGTAGAAAAAAAATCATCATACTTCATACTTTGTTTGGGAACAATCACACACAAAACACTAGAAAAGTCATAGTAATCCAGGTAATACAAACCCTTCCACAAAAAGATTTCTTCAGTATTCACATACATTCCAAACCCCCCTGTTCTGACTATTATGTGATTAGCCTGTAAACTACTGCAAGATGAGAACAGTAAGCAAGGAAAATCCCACAGTCCTGCAACACTGAAGCCATTTGTTATCCCAATAACCTTACCTGTCTTTCCTGCCTGTTTTCCGTCATGTGCAGTCTCTGCCCAGTTCTTTATAAGAAATACAAGCACTGCATTGTTTCATTTTGAGACTCATCTTTTAGTAATAAGCCATGTTTCAAGTTGGTTTCCTTGGCTAAATTCCACTTACACAGAAAAAAAATTCGAAGGTATTGCTGTGCCAGCTCCTAATTTCACTTTTCCCTGACAGAAGGGCTCTCTGGCAGGATTCTGGTGTAACGTTTTACATATTCAAACAATTTCTAATTAATATCCTCAGCAAGAATCCTGTTTCATTTTATTTTTTAAATACTACAGCTCTACTTCTATTAGCAGTAAGGTGGAGTGAAAGTATCTTTCAGTAGTACCTGTCCAGTTACCATTTTCTCCTCATAAAAACAGGATGAAATCACTCAGCATGGACACTGACAAACCTCAGGCGAAAATACTATTCAGTCCTGACTTCTAACCCAAGTCTAAAATATTTATAAAAAGTGTTGCAAGTTAAGGATCACCCCTTAAATCTCACAGAACAAGGGTGCCATAATGAACAGGGCATGGTCACAGTTCTGATGGATATTTCATAGGTCAGAGACATGTACCAGGGGGGTTAGAGGCTGGTTTAATTTACTGCAAATCACGCTCAAACGGGAACTCCTCAGTTCATCTCAGATAACAACTGCACACAGATTTCCTCATGTGCTTAACTTTGGGGCCAGATGGAGGTTTTAGCTGACTTGAGCTCCTTATTTTCCTTCTTAAACACAACAAAGCCAGTATGGATTATAAGAAACGGGATGTTCTAACACACCCAGGTAGTTGTATAAAGACTCTTTACCTTTTCATAGAAAATAGTAGCACAGCTATTTTTCTTAAAAAGTCTTCATGAAGAACAGGGTATTTTGCAGTTATTTTTCCTTCTCATGAAAGACCATAGATAAAAACATCCTTTCCCATCTTACTTCAGTTTGTCTCTTCTTGTTTCCCAAGCAGCTGGAACAGGCTGTTGGGTTCAGAAGTTGTATTTCATGGAACAGTCAACTACCCTAAACAAAGCTCTGCTCCCTTACAGCTCAATCTATTCAGACTTCAGAGATGTAAAACTGGGCAAGGCAGTTGCAGCCCTTTGCACTCAGGCTGAACAAGTGCTTTTCCACACTTTAAAAGAAATCATCAACTCCTCCCCACAACCTGTGCTTCAAATTGAGAAACACCCATTTTCAGCGTCAGCAGTGCAGGAGTGAATCTGACACTTGCCTTTAGCATTCCAACATCATCTTCCACCAGTTAGCAGCTTTCCTCAGGGTCTGAGCAGATGGCAAACACTTTCTATCAGGAATCTGCCACCCAAACCCATTGGCCTATGATGCCTATTCCATTTCATCCTGTTCATACAAACAGCACACATCTAAGCTGGGAATACTTCAAGACTAAGAACAAGTTCCACTTGTAAAATCAGGATTGTGGTTTCTAAGTACAAAGCTGAATATCTGCTACCTGGACCATCCTGTTTAACTAATTGAAACACAAAAGTGAGCACATAGGCTGCATCTGACCATAACCAAGGGATGGTGTAGGTTTCTAAATGTACCCTGCAGTGTAACATTGCTCATCCAAAGCATGTTGGGCCCAACATTCTCAAACTGAAACTGCTCATCAGCGGAAACTGAAGGCATCAGGCACACTTCTAATAAAAGATTGGAAAATTCAATGTGAGAGTTGCAATGAGAGACTTTAAAAACAAAGATTTCCAAAAACACACAGGACAAAGATAACTCTAAATGGTCAAAAAGTTTCCAGTGGGTATTATTCCAAAAGGTTGTCAACTTTCACAGACTTGATTATTCAGTTTGCCCACGTCTCTTATTTTCCTGAGGCACAGGAGGCACGTTTACAACAGACTATAAATTAAAAAGTCTCTTCATTTGTGAATATAGTTGTCAGTGCCCCATATTTGAGGCCTCACTAATTAAAGAAAACTCATGGAGTGAAGCTTAGCGATTAGAGTATTTTCCTTCCAATTTCTAAGAGCATGACTTAATTTCATTTATGGGACAGGACAAATGGTGGTGGTGGTGCCTGCTTATTCGGGTTTATTTTAATTATTCTGGGTGAAAGTTTTTCCCACTTTTCTCACCAAGTTATATAATGAAAGAATACATTTAATTTCCAAGATAAAGGAAAATAAAACAAACTCTGAGCCAACACTTTGGCAGAGAAAAAGAAACTCCTGGGTATAAGCTATAGCTTATTGAGTTTGTACTCCTCTATTAATTTGAAACAATTGTGCAAAAGCAGAGACAAAATGCTCCTACTGAAGAGACAACCTACTAGAGATAAATGTATGAGTACTTACATAACTAGCACTCTAATATTGTTGGAAAAGCCGTTTGATTATTATTCCCATTTTCCCTACTCTGCCAGACTCAGCAGCGTGCTGATAATGATTTTTTACATACAAAAGCATCTTATAATGCAATGTCAAACAGAAAACCCTTCTTCAACCCAGGCAATGGATTCACTTGGGATGAGCAGAGAAGCAGCAAGTGGTAGCTCTGTTAGCACAGAGCAGGACAGGCTGCACAGATTCCCTATTACAGCAGAATTGTTATGTGTTCATAGGTAAGGGCAGCAGGAGGGCAAGAAGAGGGGAAAGGAAATCCCTCCAGGGCTGCAGTGTCAGTTCTTCCTAGTGACCAACTCTAGAGCTTAAGCAATATTCTGTTTTGAACATGGAGAAAAAACATGGTTGGATTGTCATTAGTTTATAAATATATTTCACAAGAAGCTTTTTGTTATGTGTGATTTGCTGCACCTCCCAAATACAATAGAAAGTACTACAAGTGCAAAACTTAAGTACTTTCTACTATTTGTAAAATGGAAACAGAAAATATTTACAGCCTTTATTTTGTAATTTAAACTGCCACCACAACAGACTACTCCAATTTCACAATTCTGCTACTGCTGCACATGGAAGTTGAACAAGAAAACATTCTTTTCTTCTTGTTAATACCTTGATGATTCATTTTATTTCATAAAGCCCATTGGGTGGATTTTTTTTATACATGTTGCAAAAGACTATGGACTACTAAAAATAAGTGTCCTTTAGAAGAATTTAGAAGGTTAGAGCTAAGTATTCATATGCTCCTTTCCTGTGCTTTACCTTTTTCTAATTTTAAGGCTATTTTTAGATAGCAATTCAGTCCTTTATAGAAGTTAACATCATTTAGAGATGACAACATTCCTTCCAAAACGTACTAGTTACCAACTCAAATACAGATTATTTTCTGTAAAACAAACAACAATCCCACAGCTCACAGAAGTAACTGCAGGATTCCCCTTCCCCTACATTTGTTCCCCATAACTTCTGGCTGCTGGGCATTAAACAACACATGATTTATTCAGTCTGTTTCAAAAATACCAAGGTGGGAAAAGCAGCATTACTGTGAGACTGAGAATCTGACACTCAGGGAGACTTCTCGCCATTCTGTTTGATAGTTTAAAACCCTTTATGAAATGGATGATTTCAATGAAGCCACCATGGTAAAGTGGAAGGTGTTAACGCTCATCACACCAGAGAAAGCACCTGCCCACATCCTGTTGAGAAGACAAAGACAAAATTCAAATGGCAGCTCAGTGGGTTACGTACCTACGCCACTCTTCTCTGTCTTTTGCCATCTTGCCATCCCACATGAATCCTGAGGCTCCAAAGGATGCCCAGCACCAAGGGGTCCGAGATGGGTGGGATGCAGCCTGGAAGGCGGGTGGGAAGCCCAGCCCTGGGCACCAGCCCCGTCCCCAGCCGCTGTCACTGAGCGGCAGCGGGCGGGGGCAGCTCTGGGGCTCTGAGAGATTTGCTGCTGTTCTGAGCTTCCTTCCTCTTTTCTCAACTCAAGACATCGTACCCCGGTGTCATGGGGGAGGGGAATCCCACACTGGGTGTTGTTCTTGCATGACACTGCCTGTAACACTTAACAGGACCAAAACCACCCCAGTGCTCTCCAGCACCAACCCCTGAACTTGAGAGCTGTGTGCAAGCCCAGCTGCAGAAACAACCCCTGACCATGCGTTAGCTCAGCTCTCAACACCAGACCTGCTTTCACAGAGGCTGCTGTGTGAAATAACTTACAGAAGGACATTTTGGATGTGCCAAGATCGAGCCAAGTTGTTCATAACACGGACTAAGGACAACACACCGAATTGACGGCAAGTACATCACCTTCATTCATTTTCTTCACTTACAGTTTGGAATCAAAAAAAACCAAAATGCTGGCCAAGATTTGCTGTTTCTTTGATCTCCTGCTTAGTACAAAGTCACACAACAATCCTGTCCTCTGGATATTACATCACAATTTAGTAATCAGTTTATCACTGCCATGCTACATCTGTCAGGGTATTTTTGATAATACATAACATTTTATTTTCGGGTTTAACTAGCAATCATAGACTGGCAGTCTGTGCACAATCTCATTGCACATGGAATTCTGAAATGTATTTCTGGAGGAAAATCACTTGAAATTTTACCACAAATTTGCTTGAATTGGCCCTAATTTTAACCATACTAGCTTGGCAAAAAGATTTAGCTTGTTACTTTCCCTAAAATAACATTGAAATTATGTTGTGTTTGCCAGAGTGGTCTAAGTTGTGAGCCACTCCCATGATCTCCATTTGCAGATAACAAACTTCATCTAAAAGTTCTAAATCCCTGTTCAGGGAACATCCACTTTATATTGGTCTTCTGTCTAAACAGGATCTTGGGGCTGAACCATTACATGTTTTAGCTTATTACAGATTTTGAGTAGTAACTTACTAGCCAGGAAATATCTTCCCTACTCCTCCCAATCTCTGCTGCAGAAAATCCCTCCTTCCCATTTATTATTTGGCCTAAAGGTTGGCTTGCTTTCATTTTCTTGTTATTCATTACTCTTCCTTATTGTGCTTCTCTAACGCAACAGTCCTGAGGAAATCCTTTCTAGCACTTATTTACAAACATGCTTCATCACATTGGTGTATTAAACCTAGTTAATACCACTACCTTTTGAAAACAAAGTATCTGAAACACACAAACTTCACCTTCCAGCTGGGATCCAATCTGCAATACTTCTCTGGTGCCCTGATGTGATTCTGCAGAGCTCAGCACATACACATGGACCAGGCTCTGTCCAGAGCTCACATCCCCTCTCATATCATCCCAACTCCCCACAAATGCCAGCTCAAGGATCCCAATTCAAATCGGCATTGCTGCTTCCCACTTGCCATCCGTTCCCCACACCCAGCTCTCAGCATTGCACACATCTGCTCTTACTTCCTCCTCCTGTACTTTCATGATGATGTTTTTGCAACTCCTTAACCAGAACCCACTGCTGCTTCATCTCAGCTCAGACAACCTTGTCTGTGTCTGGAAAAATCGGAGCTGTGACTCCTTTTAAGTGGATTGAGGAACCAAATCCTTTTTTAACTGAAATAGGAAAGTGCACTCAGAGCAAAGCCCATCACAGGTCTAGAGAATGAAGGTGGGTAAGTTATGCCCTTTGTCAGTCGGGGCTTTTATTCCAAGTTGGTTTATTTGGGGAATTACCATTCCACATTAATATTCCACAGAAAACAGTAGAGAGATTCATGACCTTCATGTATCTTACCATTTTTTCCTTATGTCTTCTTCCAGACAGAAGGTATTTTAAGGAAAGCAGAAAACTCCTTCCTTCCCCAAAAGATAAAACTCTTTCTGTCCAGGGATTTCACAGGTAGAACTTCCTTACAGGGGCGGGGGGACAGCCAGAGGGAGACAATTCCTGCTTCCTTTAATATCGCTATTGGGTCCAGAAAACAAGATCTCCTAAGATGCTGACTGGCTAATTATCCAATTTTAGCTATAATAATTTCCATTATCCAGAAGAATTGGAGCAGAAAACAGAAGTTAAATGTAACTGCCTCCAAAATCTATTCTACACCAACACTTTTGAGCACAGCTGCAAAAAAACAACTGATGCAACAAAACAGAACCAGAAAACACACGAAGTGCTTTCATGCACAACACCTTGAGGATATTATGGCAAAACCAAGGCCTGAATCCCAAGAGTACCTGCTGTACTCCTGCAAGAGGTGTGTGAGCACACACATACTGCACAAGATGGTGAAGTTACACACCCCAAGCAAACTCTAGCAGCAGAGGTAAAGCAGCTCCTGGGGGTAACAGATAATCCCAGTTTCATGCATCTCTTGAAATGACATCCCAGTTTTGCTTGTAGCATTAACTAACAAGGTATGTCAATTCAGAAATTAGTAATGTCATATGCCAAGTAGCTCAACACATAATTAACCATAACTCAACATATAATTAACTGTTTTAGCAGACAAGCTGCAGCTCAGTACTCACATTTCAAGTACATCATCCAATGTCAACTTACCCAAGGTTTTCCTTGAAGGAGAACAATCATGTGCTGCAGTTCCTTTGTGCTTTTGGTGTCTCACTGCACAGTGACAGTAAACAAAGGTAACTTCCACCATTTGCATATAAAAGGCTCTTCTAACTTTTTGTAGCATGAAAAGCAGGATTTCATCAACACACCATCATTCACCTTCACATGTGCAGGTAAGAAATATTTCATGGATATACATTTGCTTTCAGTAGTATCATGGAATAGCTCAGAAGACAAGAGGATATTCTGTTTATGTAGACTTAATAAATAATGGAGTGAAAAATTCAGATACATAGCAAATATTTTAGATAAATTAAGTGACACAGATTCTATGACACAAGGATTTCTGATTATTTCATTTAACAACAGCAGGAGCAGCTGCCAGGCTGTGCCTAAACTACCTGTGCAGGTATCACTTCTGACCTGGCACAACTGGGAACAAGCCAGTGGGTTGCAGGATCATTCCCCAATTAATGTTTTTCCATGATGGATTTAAGAAGAGAAATCTTACAGAACTTTCACCTTGACTACTGAGTGTTTTATTTAGAAAGTGGTTAATCCATTCACCAGAGGGAGCTTAAACTGTTGTATAATGATTCAAAATGAAGAAATCCAACTTCCATATAAAAGAGCTCAAAAGCTCTCCTCAGAATTATTCTGCACGAACTTGAGATCATTAAAGAATTGTCTCCTAAAAACATGACAACACACAGTACCCGCATTACACTTTCTTAGCATTTATTATTCTTTTAACAAAATTTCTAAAAGAGATGTTGTCCTTCATTTAGAAAATGGATACATGTTTCTTCTTAAATACAATACAGACTACATTTTATAAAGAAAGAGAATTAAACCTTTATTTTATTTATTAGTACAAACACAAGTATTTATAGTTTTGAGTGAACACCAACAAAACACCTAAAAAGATCCACACACACCTTTGCAATTGGGTCAGCCCAAAAGTTAAAAGTTACACATTAGGAGGAAAAATATTAAGAATTCTGAATCCAGGAATTGGAAGAAATTCAGGAGCACATGACTTAGTTGAGTTCTCCATCAATACTGTCTAGGTTCCCTTGTTCAGGGTTGACCCTGTCTTACCACTTCTGTAGAAGTACTTCTCTTCCACAATAGCACATTTAGAGCCTTCACCAGGATTCAAGACAGGGCAAAACTTCAGGTCACAGTGCCAGGGAACTCCAGCAGTGCCCTCTGGGTGGTTCTCAAAGTGCAGCTCATGAACACACTCACACCCTCCATAACACAAGGCAGATCAGTACCTAAGTTAGGAACCTGTACGTTGCTGTGTGACAAGTTTACTCAGTATTTCCTGCTGAAGCAGGATTCCAACCTCTCCAGGTTCCTGCCAGAAATGGAAGTTCTATTGCTGAGCACACTGAGTTTCACCAGTTGTCTTAGAAGGTACATATAGGGTCGTGTATTTTTTCTTTTTTGTTTTCCTCTCCGTCGTGATTTTATTTTCTTTTTTTTCTTCTGTGGTTTCAAATCTGGATTCAGCTGTTGACCTACAGGCAAAGCAATCATTCTAAATATATATGTAGTTTATATAAAACAGGGCTTAAATATTTTAGGCAAAATCAACAAGCCAACTGGCATACAGGACCATCCATATGCAAAGACAGAGAAAGCAGGGTTTAAGAAGAAAGAGACAATGTCAGTCCTAATCACATTCCATCACTTAAAGTAAAGCCTCCCCCTCCCAGCTCATCTGTTGAGGTGTCTGCTAAAAAAAGTTACTGAATATGTTTCCTGGTTGGGAAACCCCTTCAGAAACACCTGTGACTGTGCCTTGGACACAAAGGAGATCAGGTCCCCCCAAAATCACAACTCCAAGTGAAAAGGACTAGCAACAGAAACCAAATATGATCAAGTCAAGCTTCTTGCTTCTACACCACCAGAAAAGACTGCCCTGAGAGCACTAGAAAAAGCTTTACCCTAGTCCTGAACTATTATTGCCTTTATTTTAATGCCTGAATATCTCACATTGCTGAGGGAAAATTGACTTTCAGACTCTAAACTACATCATTTGTCCACTGACAAGTTTTAATTCTGCTGTGAATATAAATGACGATACAACTGCCACATTACTGGTAAAGAGATCTGGCTTGTGTTCAGATGTCTAAATCTTGCATTTAACTCAATAAACATCCAAACATGCCATTAGAACAATTGATAAATAGTGGTATTTTACCCAAATCACCCACACCCAGTTGATTGTTACACAAGATGATGTTCACAAAAAAAAAAGAAACTCTGGAAAATGAAGTTGTAAATTCAACATCACTTTATACACCAACATAAATTCTATGCACTGTCTCAAGAGAAACAGGCTTTGCTGGGCACCTGCCCTAGGTCAGTGTTTGCTCCCCCTCCCCCAGGCTGCCCTCCATCTGAAATTAGTCCAATCATTATGTGGTTATAGCAAGAAGGAATTATTCAGGCAAGAAAACACTGTGTTCTCAGTAATCATTTTGTGGTTTGCACCTGACCTGCAGTGCAGCCTCTGCCTCCCCAGGAGCTGTAATTAGGGATGGATGGGTTCTGTGGCAGATTCCCCTCCAGTGTCCCTCCACTATTCTGCCTTAAAACAACCTCAAAGGCCTCCAAAAACACAACTCTAATGGCCAAAATTGCTAAGAAGGTTTCCCCATAAACACACAACTCAAACAAACTAACCCCAAATTCACTTAAATTATGTTCCAAAGCAGCACAATGGGATTTATACAAAATACTGCCCTTTTAAACTATTAGGCAATTAGTGTATGAGGTAACAACTCTGGAAATCAAATTCACCCTGTGCCTCTCTGTGAGGAGGAGAGAGAAGCCAAGAATGAAGCTGAGCCTGGGAATAAGCACTGGGGCACAGGGGGAAGGCAGTTTTCTTTCTTTCTGCTCTGCCACTGTTTTTAATTGGCAAGGAGTTAAGCTTCTGGTTTGCCCATGACCAGTTGATCCCTTTATCTATATCCACAGGCATTTTCCATCTAATCTCCCTCACCCTGTGGAAGAGAGGCAGTGAGAGCAGTGGGTGCCTCTGGCAGCAGGCTCAGGTTAACCCAGCACAGGCCTCTCCCCATCCCTGAGGCACTGCCATGGCTCTCCAAGGTCAGCACAGGGAACTGGATGGATCAGAAAGGACAGACAACAGTTAAGCACTTCCCTTTGAAAAAATCAATGTCAAACCAGGACATGATTCCCTCAAGCTCTGCCTGTGTAGGCTCCAAACTCAAAATGTAACTGGGGCTCCTGCTTGTTTAAGGCAGAGGAATCAGTCCCATCAGGGGCAGCTTTACTCCCCAAGGATGAATGCCATGCCTAAAACCCCAAAGGGATTAGTAGTATCCAGATCTCCTGCTGGGCCAAATGGCTCCAGACATTTGGACAGAGTCCAAGGGAAGTAGATCTGGTATATGTAATCCAACTGAATAATTTAAGGGAGCAAATAAGCTCTTAGGCACCCAAGCTCTTCTTTACATCAGACTAAAGCAAACAACCTCAAATCTAAATGCAAACCACTGTGTGGAGCAAAGGCTGGAAATTACTATTTCACCTTCAGAAGGGAAGAAAAGCATTTCAGTACAGAAATACATCTTTTTTGTTAGCCCAACTGGACAATAAAAGATACCACTGCACATAACCTTTGCATTGCCTGAATTCCAGTAGCAACTGACAATTAATAATACTCACATGAATATTTAAATCTTGAGTCTCAACACTCTCAGATAATAACCTGACCATCTACTCAGTACCATCCCACAAAAAGCTTCTCCAGTGGGTACTTGCTTTAGATTCCACAGGGATTCAGAGGTGCTCTGCAGATCCATGTGCTGGTGGGTTGAAGGTACCTGTACCTTGCTAAATGACCTTTGGTCTCCTCAGAGGAGTTTGTCACCTACACAAGTACACACAGATCACTTCTGAACACTTCCTCCACCACCTCCTTAGCCCAGCTGACAAAGACTCCCAAACACCCCTTCTAGAAATGAAGTTTGCAGCCCTTTCACAGTTCCAGTGGTTCTTTTCAGTGCCACATTTCATGGACCAATAATGACAGAGCTGGACTAATGAGTGCACAAAAACTATTCCAGCCACAAAAACGACCCCAAAAGACTACAAGAGCCTTTTCAGCTGGAGCATTATGTTTCACTCAACACAAGTTCAAACACTGACAATAATTTACCATTATTTTTATCATTTACCATTATTTTCCCCTCCTTCAAAGTCTCCATTTTCAGGTCCACACTCCTGCTCAAGTTGCCAATATTTTTGGTGCCCAGGGTTTGGCCTCATCCATCACAGAACAGTCCAGAAGTTCCTTTAGTGTTTAGAAATCCAACTCAGAAATACTCACACTTGATCACCATGACTTCCTACTTGAGAATAAATCACAGCAGATGGGGGTTATGTAAATACTCAATGTTATATTAACAACAGCATGATTGGGGATTTAGGAGCTCATTAACACCATCAGAAAGATAAACAGAACTTTCTGCTTGGATTTGCCTTTAACAGGCTCATAAAATCATTGACAAGAGCTTATATGGAGTTTTGTGGCACTTTTCAATTGTGTGGGTAGTTTTTATTTTTTAAAAACTACTGATTTCTGTTTTGTTCCTCATTTGAGCCAACAGCAATGGGTGCAAGATCAGAAGCCTCCCTCTGAACTATGGCTTCATCCTCCTCTCCCACTCTTTCTAACCCTAACCCACCCACCCCCACTGTGATTATCCAAATAATCACTCCCTCTCTGGTAGATTCACCCCTTCAGTTCACAAACTGTTTCCAACAACTTCCCATTAGCAGACTTTCCTGTTATTTTCCTTTCCAAAAGGAATATGAGGAAATAAACTTTCCACACCAAGTTCATGCTACCTGTTCCTTCATGTGTAGAGACCCTGTCAAAACAATACCAACCCCAAGTTATCCCATCTTTCCTCTCCACTTCCACCACCCACATCTGACCTCCCTGATCTTCCCTCCTCACTAACAGTCCCTGCACACTCTGACACAGCTGCTCAAACAGCTGTTTCTGCCATATTCTGCCCAGGCTATTTCAGAAGATTGTGATGTTAATGACATCCATGCAACCTTGAGTAACTGATCTGAGTCAAAGTATCAATCCCATCACTTCTGAATGCCATTAACTCTGGTGATACTCTACAGATTTCCAGGTGTTGGGCCTTCATCTTCAAAGCTGCTGCCATTTTAGACTCAAAAAGCTATTTCTGCTGGCAGAGAGCAGCAACTTGTAAGCTCAAAACATCTACACTAGCACAGACTTTTTTCTCTCCCCAAACAAACATGTGTTTACAAAGATTATGAAGAGAATACAAAAAGCATTAGCTGAAAAAAGTAGAAAATAGAACTCAGCACTCCTTTTACCAAGATGAAAAAAGTTGGAGATGACTGTTCTCAGTCACTTTACTATCTAGCAAGAAGAAACTGAAATTCTCAGTTCAGGGGAAAAAATCTGATGTTCAATTTGGCAGTTGTCTTTCCAACCATCATGCATCCAGATTATGCAAGTCATTTGTCTGGCAACACAAATAATTAATTGTCTATAATCTTGTACAAAGTGAGTTTTGTCATCACAGCTCAGGTTAAGAATTACTTAAATAACTTTTATGCTTTCAGCTAAATCTGAAAGTTGATGAAGGCTGAAATCAGTATCAAAATGAAGCACGATACCTATTGGCTTGAGATGGAAAACAGGTTGTGTGGCAGCTTTGAAAGGACCAAGAAACCAAAGTTTCTGAAGTTGGAGCAAACAGAGGGAGCTGTTTTGTGAGCTACCTGCACACCTTAAAAGTCTTCAGGTAATAAGAAGGTTATTTCAGAGGCTGTTATAGATTCATGAGTCTTTTTTATTAGTCATCACTTTAGTCCTCTTAAAAGGTATTGAGAGGTTCAGTGCAGGCAGCTGGAGCTGAGGAATTAAGTTGCATGCAACACTGAGGAAATAGATAAGGAAGTGGAGAGCAAAGTTCATGCAGCGAAAGAAAAGAGATGCAGGTCTGTGCTCATTGCCTTGACCAGAGACAGAAGCTGACACTGACCTGGGGGCAGCTGAAGTCAAGGAATTATTTCCACTTCTGCTATTTGTAGTAAAGGCATCGTGATTCTCATCCTGGAACTTGACTCTCTTCTTTTCTCTTTCAGGTTCAACGATGTTCCTTATTGCCTGGAGGGCTGCACTCAGCGGGGGGGGTTGGAAAGCCTGTTGTCTGGGAGAAGCACTTGGCTCCAGGTTCTTGGTACTTGTCTTTTTTCCCTCCTTACTTGGCAGTTGAGTGAGAGCAGCTTCTTTTACTGGAGTACTTTTGCTGTCCAAGTATTCACAAGTGGTGTCCACTGGAATCCTCTCCCTCTTCTTTTTATTTTTAGAACTTTTAAGTAATTCTAAGAAAAAAAAGGAATAGACATTTTGTACAGGAGTGCAGATGGAGTTAATTTGTTTACCAACATGTTCATAATAGAACTAAAAAAAACCTTTTCAGCCATGTGAAATCTTGCAATAATTCTTAATAGACAACTTAGATCCCTTAATGAACATCCCTTCATATAAATCTAGTAATCCCAACAGAAGACATCTTTCTCCTCATAACATTCTAGATTTTCATAAAGGCTTTAAATTAGATGCCCTGAACTACAGGCTGCCAAGGTAAGCCTCCACAACTAAGATTTTAAAGTCAAATCCTTTGGGTATGGAAAGAGACAAAACTAAATCACCCATCTTGCTCCCCATTCCCAGAATCCCAGGATGGTTTGGGTTGGAAAGAAAATTAAAGATCATCTGGTTCCACTCCCTGCCATAGGCAGAGACACCTTTCACTATCCCAGGTTGCTCCAACCTGGCCTTGGACACTCCCAGGGATGGGGCAGCCACAGCTTCTCTGGGCAACCTGTGCCAGGGCCTCCCCACCCTCACAGGGAACAACTTCTTCCCAATATCCCATTGAATCCTGCCCTCTGTCAGTTTAAATAGAATCATCTTCCTCCACAATCTACAACTCCCTTGTTTTGCACACACTCAGGTATCAGCTGGTTTTCAGGTTGGGCCTCTATTGTCACAACTTAACCCATATTAACTTAGCTACTATTAGTTAAGTTATTTATTATTAGTTATTTATTATATATTATTAGCTAACTATTAGCTACTGAACAGTTTCTCCTCTAAATGCTTTGTACTCTATTCCAAAGCTTCATTCATCTGCATTCAGAAATCCAGGGCTTCTCATCAACACAAAGACACTGCTACTGTTATGAAAAGCACCTTCCAAGATTTGTTCCCACCATTTGACTGTGGATATCCAGGCTCTGTAAAGCCTTTGTCTTCTCAAGTCAGTGCTAGGACAACCATTTAAAGTCTAGTTTCTATCTGTAACTGAACTACTGTCTTCCTGTTTGATGTCATGCATTTGTGAAAGCTGAGATCAGATATTTCCTTTTTCCCCAAATGGAAAAGTTGTATTTACCTTCAGGTTCATATTTCATTTTCAGCTCATCCAACATAGCTCTCAAGTTCATGTTCTCACTCTGACAAGCTTGCAAGTGCCTCTCATTTGTGAAGAGTTTCCTTTCAAATTCCAGGACCCTTTGGCTCTCATACAGTGCTTTCATTTTTTGCAGGGATAATTCATTTTTCAATGTTTCTGTTTCCTTGCTGGAGTGGGAGGGAAGTTAGAGAGTCAGACTTGGTTTGCTTTGCTGGGTTTTTTTCCCCAAGTAAAGCAGGAGGTGTAAAGTCAAGTGCATACAAACAGTAACAAAAAAGGCAGAACTAAAACAAACAAGTAGCCTGAAGAGAACCCTGCTACACTAACTTTGAGGCCTCAGAGTGTGAGCACTTACTTGGAGTTGTCAAGTTTAATTTTCAGTAAATCTGCATAGTATCCATCCTCAGACTCCCCTTCTTTGGAGCTACTGCCAGGTCTGGATTCTTCCACATTCTCATATAAAGTCTGATAAATAAAAAGATGCCTGGTTGTCAAGCAGTGACCTTTCAGAAGCACAACAGCTTAGTCCTTACATGGAGGAGCCTCTGCATAGAGGGATTTAAAGAAAAGATAACTCATGTGC